>LQNS02000228.1:2939080-3000295 GCA_001587735.2 Parhyale hawaiensis
GTGGTGCATTTTATACTACTGGACTTGCAGAAGTTCATGGCCACCAGTGCCGTGCTTCATGCACCGCAACCACGGTTAATGTTCTTTTCGTGCCACTGCTATCTATGCGAACATATATCTTCGTGCTGGCAGAATGTGCTCGTATCGATGTCATTATAGCTAGCCAAAGTAATGGTGATCATCCGTGATTAGTATTTTCTTTTTATTGTGGCGCTTTCTACCTTTGAGTCTGAAGTATCGCCTATCTCGAAATTTACGCTTAAATTTTCTGTATATCTCTTAATTGTATACCCGTCACTCATGGAATCTTTTCACAGGTTTTCATAGATTTAGTAGATGCATAATTTCTTCTATCCACTGCACAGTTAAATCATTTAACGCAGACCTGTCTGTCTAGAAAGTCCATTTGCCTAGCTTCGTAACATTTTGCCTTAAATCTGTGCACTTTGGCGTTATAGGAACGCATATTACGCCATTTTTCAGTGCGTCAGTGAAAGGATTGAGTTTGTAGGCACCGATTTTTTTGCATAAATTTTTACACGGCGCCGCCGCCGGAACGACGAGACTTGTAGGTCAAGTCAATTTTAGAAAACCACAAATCAGATTTTTATATTTGCATACAGTAGCGCTGCCGACGCCTCACTGCCGCATTTCGCTTTTCTCATCCGACTGAGGCCGCAGCCATCATCATCTAATCAGTGTCATCGTGCTGAGCCAGAACCATTCCGCTTCTGCCGCCCTTTATCTTCCCATTATTCCAGTCTGCGCTGCTCCAAAATTACACCTCTTTTATGACCTCTTTTTTTTTTTGCCCTGTCAGTCTTCCGGATTCTCCTTGATTTTACGTCTGATCAACACTAAAGTTACGCTAACTGCCGCCTCCGTTGCTGGCGGCCGCCGCTGCATTCTTCTATTGGTGTCATGGACCTCAGGTATTAGAAATTACAGCACTTGCCACGCGTTTTGACCTTCGCTGGTCTCACTTACTCTACCACCGAGATTTGGGAGACTTGCAGTCGCCGTAGCCAAGTCACTTCAATGGTGATGGCTTTATATGGGCTGTCCCTGTAACTCTATTCTATTTGGCCACTGTTATTTCCTTACAAATGATATTTCGATTGTAGGAATATAGTAGGAGAAAGAACCTTTGCATTGAAACAGCGCTGCTTGAGTAAAATTGATTTAACTCGTGTGTCCTCCGTTGTGTAGACTCAACAGTGAGCTACATCAAGTGGATGTGGTATTCTAGTACTGGGTGCCGCGATATCACATTTTTATAATCATGGAAATGACTATAGAAAATAAAAACAAAATCATACGTGTATCTCCATTCTACTCGCTATGAATGTATTAAATTCAAAGTCATTCGCGAACCTTCAATAATTCCAATCATTAATGTGACAATGATAGGATCAGTGACCACCGAGACAGAATTGGTGCCCCAAGATACATGAGCAATGCTGCTGACAGCGTATGCTCCGGTGTCAAAATCAAAGTAAATTCATTATTGACGTCTGTGATACCGCAGGGGATGCAGCCACGAACGCAAGCAAAACCTGAAACTATAGAAAATTAAAGCGTGAGTATTTCAACTTGAACTCATTATAGATGCATATTGCCGCTCAATAGAGACGAGAAGCACCTCGGAACCCGAGTCATGCTGGGCAATATTGGAAATCGCCGAATCGATGTTGATGATCAGTATACGACAGTAGAACTCTATCGGATAGTCATAGATAATTATCAGATACCTGTAGAGACGCCACCAGACCATATCGGATAAATGTTTAAAAAATTTTGCGTAATCTTACTAACAGCGCCGGCAATGCCCTGGAATGTAGAAAATGCTAACTGCAATACCAAAGAATGTTAACCCCTTGCTGCGAATGCAGCCATCTTTCCAGGCAGTTACCTGCTGTCACCGAAGCGATGGTGGACTGCTCGGTACCTCTCACTTCTAGATCGTTATGTAGTTAATTCTAGTTAACGATGATAGAACAGATTATCACATGCATGTGAATCGACAGCGCGTACAGTTTCGCTGCTTTTCACACGCTATATTCGAATATGTGTAAATCTATGCCTGTGCTGTTCGTATACAAGAGCGTTTTGTAGCTAGGTTACTTTAACCGTAGCTTTGCCGCCATGACGCTTTTCTTTCCGTGTCCACTTTGCATCCATTTTTTTTTTTTTTTGCTAATTCTACTGGTCAGCTTTGTTCCCTTCTTGTTTCCTGATTGGTTCTACCCCACACGCGGTAATCCAGTGTAGGAGCGCCCTCGTGCAAGGGTTCTACAGTTCTGTAAACATTTGTCCCTTCTTGCTATTTTGCATTTAGCTAGGGCGGCTTTAATTAAAATATTCTCATGCGTGGCGGTCTTCTGTTCTTCAATTCCCCGTCTTTTCGTGCGCAATGTCACTCTGCTAACATCGGCACTGCATATAGGGAGCATTAAACTAACACATGATCTCTATTTGCTGGCATAACCCGCTTGTGGCTCTCTGGTCTTATTGTCGGCCTAGTTTACCGTCTCTCCGATGTTATTGTGAACTTAGGCTGCTTCTGAGTCATACGGTCTCGGTGAGTGTGGCGCGACTTCACGTTTTTTCCTCATGGCCCTTTATTTTCTGTCTGTTTACGTCTGCGTCCGATGCAGTTACCACCATATCATGCTCAGGTCTGCTACGTAATTTGTAGGCGAATATAATTCTTCCACCTTAACACTGATTATTGGTCGCTGTACGTACAACTGGCGTGCGCTACTGCCAGTCTTATCACAGAAGACGTTATGCCACAAAATGCTGCTGGTATCCGTATGTCAATAAACCCTGCTCGGAATTATCATTGCTGTTTTTTTCTTCGCTAATGTACTCGCGCGTGTTTTGTGCCATTTTTCTGATGCCTTGCCGCGCAGTTAGGTCGATTCACTGCTATGAGGCTTATTCTAACGTACAGTATTTCACAATTAAGTACTTGTTAATTAGATGTCGAAAGGGTTATTTCAGTACTAGTCTACTATCTTGTGTACATTTATTTCTCGCATCATTTGCACCCTGGGTTGCCTAGTCTTCATATTATAGTGATAATCTTGAATAGGTATGTTTGTATACAGTCGCGGAAGGACTGCGCACATTTGTTGCAACTGTCGACATGCTTTAGCCATGCACAGTGCGAATGTTTTGTGGCGTTTCCATTTTACTGACCCTACAGTCACGCTCCATAAATAATAAATGGAAGCGGACCACCATATTGTCTGTGTGCAGCAGCGTACGTGTATTTTGCGCGTGTTTACCCCCCTCTCCTTCGTTCTGCTCCACTATACAAGTTTCGTTTATTTGTTTGCGTCACGGTCGCTCGAGTTTTCTCCCCAAATAACCTTGGTGTCACTTCGAGAAGTTCTGTTTCGCTGGCTTTCCATTTCTGTTAGTTGGCGCAATGCTTGAGGTGTGACGTCCCTGTCCAGCTACTGCTGTCGTGTGCTTGTCTACCTCCTCTTGCGTCGTGTTTGTCCCTGCAGCCAACCGCGTCCGTTCCGTTGCAAAACTTTCTACGCACTCGATCTCGCGCCTTCGGTACGTAACAGCTGATGCAATTAATTTCGGCGCTCTGCATGGGGGAAACCTTAAGTAAAACACAGTCGATGGGTATGTCGCTACTGCCTTGTTTATTATTTGTTGGACATCACGTGTCCATTCTATTCACGAAAGAGGCCAGTAAAGCATGTGTATACGACTTTACCCTGTCATTTACGACGATTAGATGTCTCGCTCATGCAGGGAGTAGGCCTTATCTCTTGAGGACCTTGGATCGTGTTGGTGCTGCACTGATGTTAGTGTAGCTCGTAAGTTCACCTGTCTCTACCGTGACAAATATCCCAAGCACGGCCCAATTGCAAGTCTCACCGTCTCTTGTGCAAGAATTACCATTTTTGCTTTTATGTTAACCTGCATAGGTTCCTTTACACCTATGGCTATATTGGCTCACTTATGACCTTAGAGTGGCTGTCAGCGGATGGCACTGCAGGTTCATTAGTCTGTTTGCCTTCCCTACAGCAATCGTCACTTGTCTCTGTTATTATTTTTGGCGTAAGTTCTTCATGTACCAAAACTACTACAAAAGGCTGCCGTGTACATGTGCATGTGTAGTATTGTGTACTACAAGATTCTCGTGTATTCGCAGCAGCACCCTGGATTTTTCATCGTGTTATGTTTTGCTTGTGTTTTTTTTTTTACACCCAAAATCAGGTGCTCTACCGACCATATTGAGACTGCCGTGAACAGGTGCATGTGCACTGCAGTTTCCTGCTACCGGACTGCAGCAACAACATGCACTTATATTCGAGGTTTTCTCTCTAGTTCCTTATATGATAAAGTTGGCAGTTCGCTTAGGACCATACATAAGAGTGCCGTGAGCAGGTGCATGTGCACTGGAAGTCTCCGCCGCAAGTCTATTGTTATCACTACTGTCAGGGTGTGGCGCGGGATCGAACTCGGGCCCTGCCGGAAGATGGGAGCGCGCTCCAGAGAGGCACAGCAGCTCTGACGCAAGTTCTTTTGTATCGTGTCCTTTCTTCATCGCCCTACAATGCAGCCACCTTGGGCGTGCACTGCAGTAGCAGCTTGGCTCTGGATCGACTTGCCGACAGCGTCAGCGAACTACTCATTGAATTGAATTCAGTCGTTTTGCACAGCCCTGGGCGATGCGAAACAGCTATAATTTACGTTGGCCGTGGCGAACTTCATATAATGCCATAGCACGATTCGCCCACCAACCGTCTTAATGTCATGGCGAGAAGATGACTAAAAAACTAGTATTACCGCAGCCGTGTGCAACTATTTGCCTATGAACAATATGTAGTTGGATACCTACGCTATGTAACTGATGTATACCTACTGGAGAAGAATTTTGATCCAAGTCAATTTCTCACCTCGGTAAAGATATGTTGCCCGCAAAGGTTGAACTTCTTCATGTGTGTAATCGAAATTTCCTAACTTCGTAGGAGTACGTTGCCGATGTGTCTACATTTCTATACATCATTTCATGTGACAACAACTGCAGAAGTCCACCCAGTCACATATGTCTGTGCTATAGCTGCATGACTGACCCTATTTTTAACTTGGTCGTTGCAGTAAGACTTCGTTGTATGTAAGCCGTCCGAGGCTACGTACGCCTCGCGTATCCTTGATAGAGGGAGGCACTAGCTCCGTGTGAAGCGATGCGTTGCCGTTCAGCCTTGAGATCGTTTGCGTCGCCTCATTTCAGTGTTGATTTCAAGAAAACAAGGTGACTGGAACTTATATTGTGTGGCTGTAACGGAGTCGTATCCTGCCGTGCGGTCGTTATGTCATGCCATGCAGTTATGTAGGTTATTATTTCACTCCAGCCTGACTGACGACATGCTTGTTTGTCTCCTCGGCACCATATTGTGACTGTTTGCTAGGAAGACCGGCCTGTGTAGCGTAAAAAAAACGCCATGACATTATTCCGGTTTCGTCATTAGCATTGCAAATTTCCGGACTGGATCTATGTCGCAACAATTAAAGTCACTCATTATCTAGGCAACACATTAGTGCTAATTATTTTTTTACTAATTTTCAGTAGTGTAATGGATGTACGAACAAAGAGCGTTCTCTCCCTCCTTGCAGTGGCGAGTAACATTGAAGCGGATTCGCTTCGGAAGCACGCATCCCTTGTATTTACTTGGTAAACAATTAGCTGCGCTGTTTTATACTCACAATGAGCTCTATAATTTGCGTATCTTGTAGTGAACCCCGATGTTTGGTCGGCCTAAATTACGTGTAGGCTAATAGTGAGTGATACTGCTGAAGAATTCTTTTTTTTTTTTGGAATATTACAGGCTCTGAGGAAATTGGATGAATTGAAAAGCCTCCCCTTCGACCTGTTGGGGCAGGGGTGTTCTTCAGCGCCTTAGTCAGGAAGGGGAGGTGAGGTGGAGTATCTTTTTTGGGGTCAATGGGGGAGACGGTCTTCAAATAATCCGGGAAATCTTCTTTCCCGCGTCCACTTCGCTTTCTTCCAACTTCGTACACTGTGGTCTTTTTGCTATTCTTCGTCAGATATCTTGATTTGCCATTCCTATGCGAGGTGATCCACGCAGCTAGGACTTCTGTTTTGTCTCGACATATTCTTCTTCAATTATATTTTATATGGCAGGCTAAACTGGGTAGGTAGACCTAAACTAAGAACAATAACTCCAGCACAATGGAAGCTTTTTCCAATTTAGATCGTGTTCAAGTAGTGTATGGAAGATCTAGGAATGGAAGAAGCGAGCGAGATATCAGTAACAAAAGTATTCAAAACATTGCATAATGTTCAATAGTCTGCCTGTCATATGTCCCTCAAGCTTCGCTATGTGTAAAGGGTTCATTGTTTTTTACTTCCCCCTCTATGCGATCCAGTCTCTGTGAGAGTTGTTTGTATACTCCATAGCCAGTCGTCCCCAAAACAGTTCATAGCTACTCCATCCTGGAGATGATTTTCGGTACCTATTTGCTGCTGGTACATCTTGCGCACAATTATTCTATCAGAGTTAGAGCCTTACTAATTTGAGCTCGGCTGAAGCTACGTGCAACGTCAGTGGAGATTGCGTGAGATTGTCGCTGCCACCAGCTACGGACGCGTCCGGCTGGCTGTAGCGTGCCAGCAGCAGCAGTGTAGACGAGCAAATTACTTTTACTTTCTTCTGCAGCACCAGCGGCGCTCGCGCTGCCGTGGCTCGTCCATTGAAGCTGCTGGATCTGGCCGCACTGCGCTCTCTGTAGCCCGTCGTGCACGCGGAGCGTTTAGTTCCAATGAACCCCATCTTAACCAGACAATGCTACCTTGCGATCAAGTCCTTTTTCTCTGTAAGAGTACAGTAGGACGAAGAAGTCCTGTAGTAAATTAACTCGGATTAGTTAACACAGGGCTTAACCCAATGGTCCCCGTAAGAATCGTGTTTAATGCCCTGCATAAACCAAAAATTATTGCTACACTGACAAAAGTAATCTCTGCTGTTGTTCCCAAACCAGTACCGTAACCTTCACCGTCGCAGGACCGTTGTCAGTACCTGCCGTGGCATACGTAATGTACACATAAGAAGTGCTGGTTTTAGGACAACAACGCGCCCTGCTTTTTTGGGTGTAGCTACAAGCGGTGTAATAATAAGTATAAGTGTGGTAATCTAGTGTATTATTATATTAAGTAGTTTAAGCCTCCGTGGTCACTACAAAGGCGATCTCACAAAAGAAGAAAGAAGTGACGTACAGTATGTCGATAACCGCGCGGAACCCTTGCATGAGGATCAAAGCGCATGAGAACAGCAAGTCAGGAAAGAAGAGGAAGAACTGAACAGATCATCATCGTGCAGTAGAAGTGTGAGAATGAAAGGCATCTGAATGAGCGCGTAAGACAGACGTACCGAAGACTAAGCTAGTGGCAGTATAATCTACACTAGCCCCCTGGTGGTCGCTGTTCGTCGCAACATAGGATGGGCGCACTTGACTAACCTAACTAATCCTATGGCCTGTGGTCCATTTGTGCCTACTGAGGGGTTAATCTGATATAGCAGTGGCTATTTTACTTACTTGACGTTTCTAACGACGTTAGCAAACGCAATTTCAGTTCGGTGTTTGTGTGGTTAATGCAACAAATATGCTTGAACGACCAGTCATTTCGTAGGAATATTTAATTATGTTCGTCCTTAAATGTCAGTGTTTCTGCTCACGAATGGCGTTCAATGTAGTAGAGCAAATGATGGTATTAATAACAGTAATAACTACGCTGTCGTTTATTAAATTCTGTCGGCTGCGCGTTCATTCCTGTATGTCCACTGTGTCTAGATAATTCTTGCATACCGTATTGGCTTATTGTTATGTATTTGGTGAACTTCGTTCCCTACTAGTATTTAATACACTAATATGAACAAAATCTGTAGTTAATCAGTTGCCCCAGCGCATATATCTAACATTACATATTTATGTGATGCATGTTTCGAAAAACGGCTTCAACTCCTCTGTTCGTCACTGAGGGCTATTTCCAACCTAATAACATTTCTAAGATTCGGTGACGGCTTCGCCAAGTCATGCGCCTTATAGCATTTGCCTAGTCACCTGACGTCATACAGAGATGCGCTCGTGACTAGCGAGCAGTGGAGTCTTGCTTCGTGTATTGCCTTGACCCGCGCACCGTGCGTGCACCCCGCCCTCGTATACAGGGTGTGCTCGTGTGCAATAGTCACTGAGACCATCTCTGCCTCTCTTTATTGCCAGGCATCCCTTCATTTGCCTTAACGGAAGACCATTAACCTGTTCTGTTATTGCGCATGTCGTCAGCAGCAGTTCATGTTCCGTTCACGACTGCCATCTTAGGTGATACGGTGTAGTGCATGACAAATGGCGACATTCCCTTCGTGCCGAGTCAAGAAGTTCACAATAAAGCAGTATATGTTGACGACGCTAGTGTCTACGTGAGTAGTGGCATCCCGCTCGACCAAGAACTTAATTCTTGTGCCAGATTCAGAGTTTGATGCTAAACATAACACGTTGAATTTTCAAGTATGCGTGTACTTGAGACAAGGGGTAAGGAAATTTATTGATAGGTCAAATTACACAGCGGTTGAGACCAGGCGTTAATGGGAAAATTCTACAGGACATTAGAGGCAATTTTTTGTATGGTCAATAAATGTATAATAAATGCAGTAAATCCCAGAGTAACTTTAGTGCAAACGCTCAATTATGTTTACCTTATTACTTGAAGAATAACCTGTCATAAGGAGCTGGTTTTTGTATCAGTGAATTTGTAATTCATACGTTTTACTTTTCATTCACTTGATTTAGTTGCATGTTTTCCAACATTTCGCTTCGTTCGAGAAACTATAATCCACAGTAAGTGTAGGCGTGAGCCACCTGGCTGACTTTTGAACTTAAGTGCCACGATTACGTGTTTGCAGCGACTTATCGCCGTGTGGGATTGGGGTTGATAAAAAAAACAACTGGCATTCAGTGTCGGCCTGTTCGGCTGGCTGTCACGGGATATGTCGACAAGGCAAGCGGGTGTGTTGCCTTCCATTTTTGTGCAGAAATTGGTACGCAGGTCCTATACTGCAGCCCTGGGAAGGTGTGGAGATGCTCAAGGCGAGTGAGTGCGGCGCCTGTACCTGTAGGCGTTCAGGTGTTCCAGCTCCGGCATTGTATTTGGTGCATCTTCTGGGTTATATGCTCTTATTTGGTACAGTCGTACCGTTACTCTCACTGCATTGCTCCCACTCATCTATGCTATTTTTAGGTGATTATCGGGTGTTATATAATGCCCTCCCTGTAGACAACGGATAATTGCTCATGATTTTCCGATGGGGAGCGGCGCTCTAGCAGTGAAATTTATGCATTAACCCTAGTAATCAGTGCCGACAAGGAAGTTAGTTCGCACTAAATGCTTTGTGTATAACCAGTTGTGTTATTCCTCAAGACCAAAGTGACTGGAGTTGAGCATTTTCCACTAACTAGAGCCTTCTCTGTGTCTACGAACACGCACCACGCCGAGGGTGATCTTCAATATACCGTTGCACATCTAACGCAGTACCTAGTGAAACTTTCTCGACACACTGTACGATGCTTGCTACTCAAGACAATACGCCAAAATGTTTGTATTCATGCAGTAGGTACTTCTTTAAAATTTTGCCCGTATAAATCTCTAGATAAGATGCTACGCTCGCTACAGCACTTCGTTTTTGTATTTTAAAGACAGTAGCTACTATATGACGTTAATTATTTTTGCTTAATTTAGTAAAAAGAAGCATTTATGAATGACGCAGAATTCTAGCCTGTTGAAACATGACCAGGTAATAGCTAACTTTGACATCTTCGTGTCGCCGAAACTAAAGCAAAAGTAGAAGACAGCTGATTATAGCTGCAGCAGTCTGATGAAATTATTAGCAGTGATGTTATAGGTACCTGTTACAAAAGCGTATATCATTCGCGCATTGGCATCGTGCTTCTTTACATCGTCAGTAAGTGCGATGTGTCTAGCTTTCGTATGCGTGTGTCCCTTCGAATACATGGAATCTTGAAATTTAGCTTCAGATACTTAAATTTCTTTAATGCCGATTTTTTAATTTAAACTATTTACCATTTGCTGATCTTATACTTCATTTCTCTATAGCTTTTCATTTCGCGGATTTTCCAAAAATCACATCAGTACCTTCTTGAAGTTGTTGTGATGACTACTGCTGCTGTCCTACCCACGTTATTCCCGTCTATTCATCACTTCCATCACAGTCGTGTCTCTACGTCATTCTTGGATTGCACCCATTCCAGTCACAGAACCAAGCAACTCGCCTTTCATTGCGCATATCATTACCGTTGTTGCCTCTGCCTGCTCTCAGTTACGGAGACGATTAATGGCCGCATTTCGTGAGGTGACAGCGCCGCACTTCATCCGTGAAGTCACTTCGAAGCGTGGGAGAGACGGTCGTGCGTGTATAGCTCCATCGCGTGGCATTTGCTCTAACCTTGTACTTCTCTTTGTATCCTGAACCATGCATGGGTACGGTCTTTCTTCTGTTGATCATTTGTGAGGCAACTTACTGGTAGGAAAGATTTGACACTTTTTCCAGGTCAGAGGCTCTATCTATGTAGAATTGTCTCGACCTCTGCTAACTCATATGTATGTCCATATAGTATTGCTAGCCAGCGGTTCATACATTGCGTGTCATGCTGTGGTTGGCAACAAATGGAAGTTAGGGTGCAGCTTCATGTCTGTTCAGTTAAAGCTCTATCACTCAAGTTTCGATGCTAATGATTCTCTAAGATGGCAGTGGTACGTTTCTCAGAATTAAATACTCAAGGTACCCTCATGCGAGTCTTGTACAATTCACACGTCTTTTTGTTCTTAGGATGGAGGTGGTACGTTTCACAGAATTCATGCCCGCAGTGTACCCTCGTGCGAGTCTCGTATGATTCATATATCGTTTTGTTGATCTGTTGATGTAAGCTAACACTTCCCAAAAGAAAGGTTGGTGGCAGCGCTCTCGGCAACCAGCTAATGCAGGTGAGGCCTCCTTTGGTGATTGATGAAAGCCATTTGCTGCAATTATTCAATGTTTCTCCATCTCAGCAGAAGGAGCAGAAAGAGACGAAGCCTGTGAGAACTCGAGACCTTCTGTAGAAGGTTAAGCTAACATATCCAATCATGCACCGTGACAATTATCTAGTGTATACAACCGAAATAACTCAAGAATTATTTACTGTTGACTAACGAAAGTGACTATTTATCTGACTGGAGTCACGGATAAAATGGTGTTGCCCCTTGAAACGGGAATGTTCTCCGTTGCGTCATTTTGATTCGATGAACTAGAAACGTTTCCTGTGTATGTGTCATGCGGGCTTTTTCAGTGAGCATCTTCTTCAATAATAAATATAGTATGTCATCAGCCTGTGCTGTCTCTCTGTTTGCACGCTGGTCGCGTGAGGATCCTCCTTATCCCGCACGCCGGAGCGTAACGGTCCGCAATGGACTGACTGTCCACACACCACATTTGTGACTGCTGCAGCGCTGCAACCTCCACTGCTTTTCCCCCTCTACTGTTTCTCATGACTAAATAGTCAACTGATAACAAACCTCCCTTCCTGCCAGTCTTCGCATAATACTCCTCATTCCATGACGAACAGCACACCTGTCATTTCCTGCAACGTAGTTATCGCTGCAGAAGTACTTCTCCCAGGCACTGAAGACCCTCTTTTAGCTTCTATTGTCTCGTCTATATTACATCGGTAACGTTTCCTCCAGATATTGCTTTAGGTTCACGGGAAAATAGTCGTTTATTTCCAGGAGTTGGTCGATAAGTTCTTGTAAATTTGGTTCATAATTATCGAAATTGAATGTAATACAAGACTTGGGGTTATAGTGTCGCATCTGCAACTTCATGTCTTCGGTTCCGTTTCCGGTTCGATTTTTTTGTTACTATATTTCAGTCAAACTCTATGGTGGATGGTTGTGCATCATTGAACAGTGATAATTCTTGGTACTAATAGGACCATTAACTCGTGAGATTTTAATATTAAAATCAGCGTCCTGATGAATTACTATAACCACAAAGCGGTAGTGTCTTTGTAAGTACAAAAATAACTCGCGCTGCGGCCGAACACCCAAATTTTAGCTTGAAAATGATAAATAAAGCAAATTTTATTGAACATTGCAATACCATTCTGTGAAACTCATAAAATTCGACCCTTGACAATGTAGGCTAATGTTAACACAGTACAGCTCGTGAGAATTAAGGGAGGATAATGGCATTCAGTAGGATTTTCTCGCCACGGTCTAGTGCTCCATTGTCTGTTTCTTTGCGTGATTCTTGTGTTTACTCTCCATCCCGCACCTGGCATCATGTTAACCACGCAACGCTGTGTTACTGAGTTACAACACCGTTACAGTCGCAGCTTATACGACGGACGAGACGCGGCATCTGTTGTATGTTTGCCCTCATTGCACCACCATCTGCACACCGTTTGGTGTATGGCTCCGTGTTCCGTTCGTAAAAAACCTCTTGTGTACGCTGTTGTAGGAAGGGGTTCGGCAGTTTGGTTCGTCTTTGGTATACAATCGACAGAGCCCATATCTCCTAGAAAAGTCCAGTTGTAAGTCACTACGCGACCTACCTACCCTAGCTATAACCTCAGCAGCCCAATCTAATTTAGCCTGGTTTAGTTTTACTCAAGCTAGTCGAAACCCAACCCCTCGTTGTGGAGAATTTACTAATAGCATTTGTACTCTGCACATTTTCACCATTCCTTATCTTAGATATATGACAGAGAAAGCTTATAACGGAACTCTTATCTGCTTCTGATCCCCTACCAAAGGTGCGTATGGTGCATTGCTTATATCTTATTAAATTCTATTGGAATTATTCTCTATCGTTATCATACTGTGATTCAATTTTATAGATGAGATTATGCAAGTGTTCTTAGCAGAGTAGTACTGAATTATATTTATGCAGTTGTAACAGTCGGCAAGATCAGTTTTTGTGTTCTCCTTACCCATTATACGATTTCTTGTCATGAAGAGGGGAGCTTGTAGCTACATCTTGTGAAGTTGTGGTGCTGCTGTAGCTTCTTAAGGACTATTTCTGGTCTAGTAGACTAAAACTATTGAATCCTTGTGTATGAGGAATACTTGGCTTGTAGAAAGGCTTTTTTTCTGCCCCTTACGATCTCGCGGCGCTGCAGCTGCGTATAGAGTTGGTAGTAACCTAATTAATGAGCAAACTGCAGCCCAGCCAATTTTATGGTCTAGTGTACTCGTTGTTTATCAAAAAAGGCCGTTTGATGTAAAACACTAGGAACGTAAATTTCAGTTAATATTGTGCGTCTTATGTCGGGGCTACACTGTGCCATCGCAACCTCAACTTACGAGCAGGCATTCATCTCTGAAGTCGTCCAACATTAGACATTTCCATGGGCATCTTGTCTACCGATTTTCACTGCGTATCGGGACGACGTGTGGGCTGAACATGCACTCGTAAGTTGAGGTTACGATTACACAGTGTAGCCCCGGCTTGCTGTGCTTACTGTTAACCTGAAAATTCCAGCGAGCAAAGCTAAATTACAACATGAGCGCACTACACAGTTGCGCTTGCACGCTGCAAAAGTGGTCCCCGTAGAACGTCCCGAGTCTGCCAACTTCCACAGAAGCTTTCTATCGCCTAATTTTGTCTTTAAAGATAGTCGATATCCGAAGGCCGGCTAACTTTAACTCAAGTTAGCCCAAGGTCGGTTCCTGTAATATTTCTTCCCGAAGCGTCTCCTGTATACTGCCTGCCTGCAGTTTCTCTAAAATGACAGCCCCTTATTGGAAAATTGCGTTTAGAGAAAGAGCTATACGAGAGATGTTTATGATCTGCTGCTTACAGCGTGTGAAATGGATGGTAGCGCGGAAGAACACCTGCGAAGGTTTTCTTTGGGTGAATGTGAAGACCAAATTTTGCATACCGTTGTTTTCCGATGATGAGGCACAAATAGAAGTTGTATGCAGCGTAACCTTATTTTAATACAAGGCGCTGCTCAGCGGATCGCTCACTGCGTCTTTCTTACATATTTTAATGCAATGTTACGTTATTGATGGCTTATCGCATACGTGCTGATTAGTAGCAGTTTATTAGTAAACATCTCTCGGTTTGTTATCTATACAGTGTATGTTAAATGGAAGGATTACGGAGGTTAGTGCTTGAGCTCAGGCTTGGTACAGAATTTGTTGGCATCATCCCATCAGCTCAAATCGCCACCATTGGCTTAAAGTTTTACACTGTGGTTTGTCCGTTAACGGCTTTCGGAAAGATTGTTCCTAACTTGTAGGGATGAGCTTCCTACTCGAAAGTATCAAACAAATAAGGTTTCTGCTGCTTTCAGGGGGAAATGTGAATGGAATGGAATTATTTTTTATGTTAACCCTAGACAAGAGGCAGCAGTTTGTGCGTGCTGCGTTTTGTTATGTAAGAGGAGCTCTATTGCATGTTGCTGTACGTCCATTAGAGTACAGTACGTCTTTCCAACGAAAACAATTTTTTTCTTAGCAACAGAGGCAAAAATGGCCGGGTGCGCTCAGCTGCAAACATCTTGCGCTCTGAAGCCGTCGGGCTTTTATGTGGATTTCTACTTGAGAGATTGGTTCCGAGCTTCAGCTTTTTGCCTTGTTCTTTGCTTGGCACCAGGGCTGTAACTGCATGTTCTTGTTCTTGCCTGGCTGCAGAGATGTAACTGTATGTTCTATATTTTGCCTGGCATCAGAGAAGTCACTACATGTTCTTGTGCTTGCCTGGCAGCAGAGCTATGAAGGCATCTAAGCGATCACTCTATCACTCAAAAGTCTCTCCTCCCAGGCTTATGCTCTTCTGGAGCCTGGTTAATCACTTGACACTGAACTCAGAGTACTCAGAAGCGGGTATACTTTTCGGTTCTGAATTTATCCTCACTGATCCCAGTAAATATTTATGTCAGCTTAAGAAATAATCTCTTGTCATATGATGCGATGTCAGGACTAAAAGGTGGATAGTCAACGAATTACAGCGTGCTTTCCGACCCGAATTCTCAAGTTTTATCCGAAAAACTTGCTGGCATTTATTTTCACATGAAACAGGACCTTGTCAGAAGGATAAATTCAGGCTAAGCGTACTTGCTGATAGCTTGAGTACTTTGAAGTGCATTGTCAGGTGGATGGTACGGCTCCAGTAGTAGGGTGAGGCTCAATAGATGTGTCTATTAATTTTGTTTTTGTCACTCTGTTACCAAAACTTTTTTTTGAGCATTCTACGTGTTTACTCATAAAATGACAGCTGAGATGGGAAACGACCTCGTCGGCACCTAGTATCCATCTGCAGTAGGAAACTGTCCAATATTTGTCGCATGGGTGCCAAGTCACTTTGTCATCTCTGCGGTTCTAATTAGATTAGATAGGCGGCAGAAGACGAACCAAGAGGCCCATTAGATGCACTCCTTTATAAAGTGTGTCACATATGATACGGCGAGAGACATCGGGTTGAGTTTTGAGTACGAGAACAAGGTAGTAATTCATGCAAACTATAGTACTTATTACTCTTGATCTTAAATTATTTCTGCTCAATCCTGTGTTCACTTTTCTCGCTTCTTGTCACTGCGCTTTGTGTCCCAATGTTTGAAATATTTTTGTAGGCAAAGTATGAAGTACCGAAATAGGAACTTTTAGTACCTAACATTTTTCATTACTTTCGTGTGGGAAGTTGCCCCTGTCGTGCAGAGTCATTTGCACGAAGTAGCTTAAGTTTTACTGTTAACCATTCCATTAGTTTTTGTTCGTTTCATAGTTTGGAACTTTCTCTCCTCTTCACTCTCGTTCCTTACATTGTAGCTAACGGCTGTTTTACCTCCGTCATCTTATGTGTTCTCGATACTGGAAGAGAATTACAACAGTCTAGGCCCCAAGGCTGAATTATCTTCCATTCACCACCGTTATTCTAATGCTGATGTATGGCGTCACTGCTGTCCAGAAGCTGCGCTGTTTCAATGTCATGTCGGTTACTCAGCGCGTATCCTCCCCTCCTCTTTTGCCGTCCTCCTGTTGACAATCTTAACTGTTCCTGGAGCGCTACTGATGATTGTCCAGCCAGCGAGCGATATGGCCCGACAGTTCCCCGTCTCTTGTTGTTTTGTGAGCTCTTTGTCTAAAATATTTGTTAAAATGCGCATTAGTGACAGCGAAGGTATCCTGTGATTGTGTCTTCCTTCGTGTCGTTTTCATTATCTTAGTGTTAAGTAGGAACACGGCCGCTTTTATTGATTCATATTTTCCTTATGCCGTAGTGATAGTTACGCATGAGTGCTGAAGTTCCTGTTACTTTATTCCTCTTAATATATTTGAATGGGAAGCAGTGAGTCATCATCACGCCGGCCGTGGTATATGTGCGCCATGCTCCCGCTTCAGCGTGTACAAGTTGCACTATAGACGTAGTTCGTTGTCCGACATAATGCACTGCATATCTACTGCTTCATGATGTGATAACTGCTCCCTTTTCAGCAACTCTTTCTCTCGCAACAGAGGTGTAGTGGAGTGCCTTTGTGAAGTATCGACCGTGTCAGGGCTTGGTGATGTGCTTTGTTAATAGACATAATGTACTGAACTGCATCACAGAACCATGGTGTGCATGAGGTGATGGCTCACACTTGCTTCTCTCTTCCAAATAGGTTTTGCAACCAAAACGGATACCTTCTGTTTTTTTTTTTTTTAATATACTATTGACCATATAATCTTACGCTTTGCTTTATTATTTTTAGTGCAGCTGTCTATATTAACAACGACGTTGATTACAGTTGAAGATGGTACTGCTTAATTCTCCTAATACAAATTTTGTTATTTTACGGTTTCATGTGTTTGTTAATCAGATGTTTTCATTGAAATAGACGTTACCTACCAGAAGCTAGCCGCTTCACATGCCTAGTGAAAAATTTGTTGCGCATTCTGGTTTGTTTCTGTTGAGAACTGTGGGTTTTGCTGCGGTTTATCCTTTTTTAATATCATTTTTTTGTGCCGGGCCGTGCTTTTCGAAATTCTCTGGTCTTTGCTGCTTCGTAACATGTTAATACTGTCCTTTTGTTTCACGGCTTACAAATGACCAGCAAGGCTTTTTTCTCTTTCCCATTGCTAATGAGTCGCCGTTTATTTTTTGTTCTGGAACGGCGTTATAAGTTTAGTTTTTACGTGACAGTTACTGCTGTTCCAGACACGCGAAATTTTCAAACGCTCCTGCGCCACTGCTCACCGCAAATGGTCAGTTGCAAAGCACGGCTCTGTCCTTGCTATTCTTTCGGCGGATTTTGCTGCTGCCATGTGCCGTGATGACGGCAGCAGAATTTCTTCCTGTTTTAAGTAGCTGGTTGTATGCAAAGAGAGACCTTGGTGCCACGATATGAGGAAGGCCTGTGTGGAGCACAACTCAGTGGGCCTTTGNGTCCTTGCTATTCTTTCGGTGGATTTTGCTGCTGCCATGTGCCGTGATGACGGCAGCAGAATTTCTTCCTGTTTTAAGTAGCTGGTTGTATGCAAAGAGAGACCTTGGTGCCACGATATGAGGAAGGCCTGTGTGGAGCACAACTCAGGGGGCCTTTGTGTCGTGTTGCGGTTCTTGACACTTTTATATTATTTATTGTGTGGTAATGAGACCAGGGCGCCAACTTAACCGTAGATAACGAATAGACAACAGTTCTCTTGATCTATATCCTGGCGCCCTTCTGTCGCTAAATGAAGCTATTATTTCCCTACTGAAACTGGGCATTTATTTGTGCTTTTTTTTCTGAATACTGGTACAGTAAGTGCTTTCAGCTCGTCATAGTCACTCAGTATCATGAGTTCAAATGAAAAAAATACGGAAACTTTTAGATGGGCTTTTACAATTTTCAGAGTAAGAAAAAAAAAGACTTACTACTGTTACGAATTACACAGATACCAATTCCTAATTAGGAATTGGTGGTGGTATATGTCGTTTAGGTTTGTAGCGAAAACGTTCGAGTAATAGTAGCGTGTGTGGTTTAGGCTATGATTTGATAATATATGTGCGTATCTATGCAATTCAAAACTGACGATTTTCAAAGCTAGTTGCATTGCTTGCCGAGGTTAAAATTTATCCATGTAATGTGTGCAAAAAGCTTCCAAATTACAGTATCAGGTGATTTCAAGTAAACTTCATGTAAGTGAGCCCTTGTTTACATTGTATGTACCAGCGTAAATATTCCCTCAATTAACGTATAAACCAGCCGTGCTGTACATCGCTGCAAAGGCTTTCCACCTTTACGAATGCGTACAAAAGGATGAAGAAACCTTAAAACAACATAACCCAGCCTGATTATAATAGGGGATAACAGTTTTATGATTACTCGTCTTTATTTATGAAGTCGAGTGTTGCTATGCCGACCCATGTCTGCTCTTGTGAAGGCTGCTGCTGCTGCAGAACAAACTCATATCTCTTTTCAAAACTCTTGTTTTCCGAGGGCAGCCGCTCGTGGCAGTTCACCCTCTCAGATCAATGGGAAATGTTTGTCAAGCCCTCTCCTCACTACCAAATTTTTCTGCCGTTACGTTCCCATCCTTCCTGCATTCAATTGCCTTCCCACTACGTGATGCGGAGAGCTGTTTCCCATGACTGCGTCCGTGGCTTGGAGATCTCGTAAATTTGTTGCGAGCTTTGGGCTTTTACCTATGAACTTTCTATGCATTTGTGACTCGATCGTTTCCTAGAGGCGCAACTTTCGCCCTCAAGCGATGCTCATCGACAGGGACAATTCTGAAGTGATTTCCGCCACGCGTGCGACCCGAAAGCCTGTCGTCGAAAAGAATTGGTCCATGCATCTCTGCGGATAGAGAAAGACTTTCTCCGCAGCTGCTTTGGGTCTATAGATTGTCGTATGTTCCCTTTATCTTTGCCTGTGAATTTGTTACTCCTATTCGCTATAGAAATTACTGTTAGTTCGTGTCGTTGCTATCGTATTTCATTTTAGTTAGTGTTACTTCTGTGCAATCGACATTTCGTTTACGATGATGATTGCTTCATCCTTGTGTGTTTTTGATGCAATGGTTCTTCGTCCCTGGTTTTGATGCTGCGTATATAGAATCCGTTTGAATCCTCTTTTTATCTTATTTTTTTTTGCGTGGATTGCCACTTCTACTTCTTGATTAATGTTGCATTACCTTTAATAAGTCGTTAACTTTGCTTCGTTTCGTATTCTACTTCGTTGACTTGTCTTCATTGTATTGTTTGCCTACTCATCACATTTTTGGATAGTTTGTGTATATGTATTGTTTAGTAATATTTTATTATGTTCACCGTTCACTCGTCAGGCTTCACGAAGTTTTTCATTAGTGTTTGCAATAAAAGTTTATTCTTGCTGTAAGCTCGATTCTAGCCAATCGCGGTTCACACCACGACGGCAGTGCGACGGCCAAGTCCTCGAGCTCCGGAGAGCGTGTGATCGCTGCCGTGCGGGATGCCGACCAAGTGCGAGGTGCTGCTGTCACGACCCGCGCTATACGCTAGCAGAGGCGAGCGTTCCTTGACCCGATCTTGTGTTATTTCTCTCAGTCGCACTTCTTCCCCTTCTCCTGTCTTTTATTCTGCTCTTCCTCTTCTTTTCCGGTTTACTGTTTGGTTTGTTAATTTTCATGCATGAGGAACTTGTTTTTCCTGATATACGCTCTGTTTCTGTCTTTTGTTTGTTGTAGATCGTAAAGAACTATTGGAACATGGAAGTTCGATGTACTTGTACAAGAAATATAAGAAAACTAAACAACAATAATCCTATGATAATAAGAATTATAGCTTTTAAGTAACTGCAGAAGTTTAGGTCGCTTTTTTTTACTCGAAGCGCTTCAGTATAATTGTGAAGTTTACTTGAAAGTTATATTTACCAGTTCAAAATTCACACACAACGTAGAAAATTGCAGCGTACGAATTTTATTGTTTATAGACTTATGTCCAACCGTTTTCCCCGCTTTTTATATATCTGTTTGCGCTTGTGGGTTGCGCAGCTTTTATATCTTGACTCCTCGGCGATTCTGTTGCGCGTCGTCTCGATACTGGATGAATTATACGTCGTTTGTACGCTCGGTTTCTTCATTCGATCAAGACCTAGTAGCAGGCTTACGCGGACGAACCTATCTCATGGCTCTCGGACCCATGAGATTCATGATGAAAGTCTTGTTTTGGTCTCGGCTACACCTGCTCGCGGTTGTTTGATTACATGACTGACATGCCAGTGTCTCCTCCGGCCGGTGTTTGGTACTCGCGGCGTAACGTCGACGAGAGCGTGACAGATTGCTACTGTCAGCGACTCACACCGTGACTCGTGCACAGCTTTGGGAGTGCTGGAGATCACGTGCTGACATACCGTTGGCTGCATGGTCCGTAAATTGGTGTGAAGGCGCGCAGTCTCCATTGTGACTTGAACCGGATTGAACCTCTGATTCTTCAAGTTACCAATCGGTTCCTTTCATTCCTGGTCGACCTAACAGCGTCCTTTTAATTTGTATTGAACTGATGTCTTAGCAGTGAATCTGTGCCTAGTTCCGTTTTCAGGTCACTTTTGCGAATGAAATTTTGCTGACGTGGGTCGGCTTCAGAGAAGATGATTCATTAGCTGTAGACTGTAAAGGGCTAGGTAACGATAACGATAATTATCGATAGCGGCCCTCGTGTTTTATGTAGTTGTGTAATTTTGGGTTCAAAGTTGTACATCCATTCACTGGATCTATATGTGCGTAATTGAAGTTAATTGAAAGGTACATATGTCGAGTAGCTACTTGGAAGTAAAAGTTTTGAACTTAAAACTAGAGCTGAATAAAACAAGTAGGGCATATATAGAGTTTCTGAAACTATATAAGAAAGTGAGATTTTTAACTCAAAGAAAATAGTGTTCCTCTACCTTGTGTACTCATGGCAGTTATTACAGTGTCTGGACATACTCGTGCGTGGGTTCCACTTTTGTACTGGCATTGCACACGTGCCAGCTGCTTCGACTCGTGAAATACCGCGTAGCCTCGATTGTGTGGCTTACACTAGATACATAAATAAACTATTTATTTCTCCAACCGGTGGTGGAGGTATTCATGTTCTTAATACCAGTATACAGCTGGCCCAATATTAGGTATATCGTAAAATATAGAGAGCAGTCAGACAATACGTTCCAAGTTGCATATGGCAGGACATGGGAACTCCTATAGAACAGGAAGCAGACAAATCAATCTTTCTAGAGCAGCTGACATCCATTGGGGGATGAGACGAGCTTTTATGGGGAGGGGGCGTACGAAATATTAGATCATTTCCACGTCATTCAAAAATAAACTTGTATTTGCGGCGCATATTGATATAATTTTATTTCTTTATATCACTAACTTATTATCTAATGTAATCAGACCGCAAACAGCCGAATGTCGATTACATATGGAAAAAGTAGAAAATTATGCGGTGAGCAAGATGAGCGGCGGTGTTGCGTGTGTAGAGGAACGAACACACCATGTTTTAAGTCCTGAAGTTTTCTTTGAAGTTCCCTGGTGATGTTTGTTCAGTAAAATTATCTTGGTGGTGCAGCAGGACCCGCGCCAACCCTCCTTCTTCTGTAGCCTCTCAGATCTGCTATAAAAACATTCCCAGAAAAGTTTGTGAGGCGCTGCGAAAGTTATGCCCAGGAATGTTCTCGGTGCGTTTTGGTTTTCAAAGCTGTGGAAAATATACTAGCTTGGAATAAAATGACCCAGCCGCATCGTGTACTATCTTTTTTTTTTTGCTTTTGCCACGCTAAGTACTTCTAAGTTATATAAGATCTGAACGCAAAGTTTAAGCCTGTCTTATATCTGTTTCGTACAGCGTTTGCTGTATTTCCTATACGGTATTCCAAAATATTTTAAGTAATGAAATCTAACTTCTATTATTGCCTCTCTTTAACAGAATTCCATTGAACTCAATAGTTTTCTGTAAAAATCATAACTCAAAGTGATACTTATAACAACCTAAACTAGACTCCTCGTTGCGGATATAGGAATCGTCTGACGCTCAACGTCGCCATTGTTGACAAATGTTGTATAGGGTGGCTTTTCCCAAAAAAAAATAATAATAGAAATCCAAATGGGAATTCAAAATTCAATCAATAATAATTATCCGGGAACTAGCTGAATTTGAACAGCTTCTATTTTACTTTTCAGTGTTGCACGTGTGCCCAGCAGAGTCGTTTTTCAAGAATTAATGAAGCCAGTGTTATTTATTGTAATTAAGAAGTGTATCAATTCTGGAGTAATTGTTGATTTAATTTTCATTTTTTTATGCATGCTATTTATTATTTTTTCGACCTTCTAGCCGTGTTATTGCCTCGGAAAACTTAATGGGCTCAATCATTTCGATATACTTTTTTCTTCGAATGCCTGAAAGACATTTTAATTCCCGAGCCAAAAAATACAGCCTATGTAATGAGAACACTGCGACGAATGGCGTTGATAGAAGAGCTAAGCCAACGCTAAACCCAACTCCCCCCCCCCCCCCCCCCCNCCCCCCCAACCCAATAAAAATGGGCTCACGAGATCGCCCAATGTCACGTGATTGCTATGTTCTGTTTGCGACGCTTTTGCTTTCACTTCTGACGCGACAAAATATCGCTGCGTGCCTGCCCTTGGCTGCATGGCTGACATTCCCTTTGACTGCGTTCATTTAAACTCAAATATGCCGTGAAGTTTGTAATCTGAATTTCAAATATGGTTTGTGATACAACACGTGTCTCGCTGCTCTCCGTTTCATCGGTTGATGTTTCTAAATTGTCTAGGAATGCAGTTATTTCTGATGTGCAATAATATTACTGGTATGGCAGTAATATCTCTGACTCTGCGGTTTGGATTCAAATGTTTCAAAAGTTTGGATAACGGAATCTTACGAATCTGAGTTTATTCCTGTGATGTATCTCAAGCCCCTGATTTGGTATTGTCGACGAAATAGTTGGATTATATTTGAACGTGTTTCTTTCAGTGTGTTGATTAGTTTTATGCGACAACATGATTTCTTCGAGCATATTTTGATCGGTTCATTTATTGGTTTGGATGTCGACAATATTACCTCCGCCAAGGAAGGTTACGTTTTTTGTCGAGTTTGGCTCTTTGTCTGTCACCAAGATAACTAAAAAAACTTTTAATGTGCCTTAGTCCACTCAGTTATTTTTTTGTCTCATAGTGATCGTCTTGTAACTGAAAATTTCGGACCCCGATATAGGATGTGGGCTACCTTAGATTCAGGTATAATGTACCTACTTTCTAATTTCTATATAAGGTTAGGCATCGATTCGATCTAGCTGAACAGCCCTTGCCTAACTTTTATTCTTAACGTGCTTAACTTCTTCTAACTTAACAAGTTGACAGATACCGCGATCTATGTCACGTACTGTACCGAAAGCCTTGAAGAATCCTCCATCGCATCTTCTGAAAATCTTCATATGTCTCATTTGACTTAAATTACAGAACGATTCAGTGAACTAAACTGTAGCGCGCGTTGGTCACGCCTCAATTGTACTATTACGCAAAGGTTAAGCTGTCCTTGTACTTGCTCATCGGCGCGAGAGAAAGGCATATTATATCAGCCTGTTATCGAACTATCATTAATATATCTTTGGGTGAACAAAGATGTGTCGGAGGTAATGGAGTCAACTGTCATTGCTCGTGCCGTTCGTATGAAGGTTACCCGCATAGGTGTCTGTGTGTGTCGCGGAGTGCAGCGCTTTATTGGTTCTGGTGTAATTGAAGGACGTGCTGCGAAAGTGATAGACTACATATCATAACGAGATGAATTATTTTTATATAATGTGATACATCAGGTGTCAAAGTAATACTTTGTGATATTGAGAGCTAGCGCATTGTGTTTGATATGATACACTTGGCCGCTGCAAGTTTATTATTCGTAGCTGTTAGGGCAATCATTTTTGGAACACTACTGTAAGGTGTAATGGACTCAAATTTTGTCACCTGTTTCTCTGTAGTGATAACGAATATCTGTAATTGTAGGTTTGTTTTAAGTTTTGTGTTTTGCCATTGACTCGCTGTTTCTGCCTTTGAGCCGTTAGCTTATTGTCGATACGGATTAAATTTGTAGCCCCTGCGATAGAGCACGCGGCCATGTTGAAAAATTAAATCCCTTTGAAGCTGGTGCTGCGCGAACAATGTTTTTGTGCGTTACCACTCTAATATATCTCTTCGATGTATCTTTTTTGTTTCAAGTTTTAAACCAAAGCTTTCGTGATACTACCTGAGAAACTGGGAGATAGAATTGACCGTCAGTTACTAACTTATATTTATACTTTGCTAAATGCAGCTACAAACTTGGTTTTCTCGTGACGTCTACCTCTCTCATTCTCACCTCGATCTGCTGCAGTTCTGAGAAGTCTGCACAAATTATGTGGTGATTTTCCGCTCTGATATTCCAGCTCATGGCTTCAGTTCCCAGGTCACCCCTTTGCTTTATGCCTTCGCACGTGTGCAGCACCTACTGTATTCGTTCTTAGAGGAGTAGGTTTAGACGTCTAAAACTACTCTAAACTATGGAACCTGAACGTCCTGTATTTCAATCAATATATCTGTTACTCTACTGGAGATACAGCAATTTTCTGTACCGTGTCTTCGAATTTAGATTGCGCTAGGATGTGGGATCATTGATGCTCCTTCGTAGCTTTATAGGTTTGTCGTTGGATATACCGGACATCTTTCGTTTGGATCAGAGTATGTTTTCTCGCCGATGATTACAAGTGGTCGAACATTTTTTCATCACACAATATAGCTTGTAACTCATGTTTATATATGGTGGGAGCCGCTGGTCGTGTATGTTAGATTAAATATTGCTAAATGTGACATACTTAGCCGAAACGTTGAACTTTATGCACTTTGTACATTAGGGGGTCAAGACTTAGTTCTTATTTTGTCTAGTGTTTTTTCGTATAACGGCTAAAGCTCTTTCTTTGTCATCACCACAATCTGCAGCATATGCGCCGTGCGTGATCTGGTCGGAAAGTCATTACTGGTCGCAGGTAATGAGTGTGGACGCTCTTTGTGTTCAGTTTGTGCCAAGTGTGCAAATTTGACCAGGTACATCGAGTTGGGGTGTTAATAGTTTGCTAATTGCATAGTGAGCATAATAATTAATGTACGGTTATCTCAACGAAATAACGTTTTCTATTCGCAAGTGAGCAAATTTTGTCAAATCTAATTTATACTTTCTGCTCAAGTGCGAAAATAGCTTTTTTAGAGCTTTTAAGCTGATTGTGATATTTACCCTGGAGTTTTACAAGCTGGTTTATCCAACTAGACTTCCATGCGTAATAGAGTCAGAGATTAATTGGACGTTTCATTACGGAACTCGGACTCTTGCAAACCTGCATTTTCTGAAATCATGAAAAGACTAAAAGACTTCCAAGTGTTCATAATGACTTTATATTATTTTTTAATTCATAAAATAAACAAAGAGCGGTGATGCTTTTGAAAAGGTGAATGAAATAACTTTCACTTTGTCTGACAGGGAAGCAACGCTCCAGCATCGAAAGGTTGTGTTGTAATTTTTGAATCGAAATGAAATATTGCATTGAGTTACTGCGTTGAAAAGTTCGAATTATAGATATGCATATGTTCGACAAGTATTCTACCGCGTTGTACGCGCTACCTGTAACCATACATATAACGCTATGTTGCCGTGTGTCTATAGGCCTGCGAGTTCAATGGACAAGTTTTGAGCACATTACCTCTCATTGGCAAATATTTTGTGTCACTATCAAAGTAATTTTGGTAGGTGTGAGTAAAATCAGCTAACTTTTGATTTTGTTCCAGCACTGAAGTAAGAATGACACAAACGCTCAGTAGAAACAACGCCAGCCTCGTTTCTTTTTTTCTTTAGACGAAATGTAAAGAAAGGTAATGGGAAATTCTTAATTTAACGTTGCGCGTTAGAGGGTGTAGGATAGGCCATAGTGTTAGGTTACTTAGGTTCGCCCGTGCTGTGTTATGTAGAACAATGATCCCATAGACATCCTGTAAGTTGCCTCAGCTAGGCCTTTGGGATGTCTTTCTTTCGCGCCCACTTTGCTTCCTTCCACATTCATACTCCTGGTGTTACTTTCCTCCGTTCTTCCTCTTCTTTCCCGACGTGCTGTTCCTATACGCGTTGAGCCTGTTGGAAGACACCCTTGTGCGTGGGTTCCACGTTGCTATCGACATATTGTTTGCCTTTTCTTCTTCTGCTAGATCGCACTTGTTGTGGAAACGGAGGCTTAAACTACTCAATATAGTAATCTTAATCTGTTGTATTTATGTTAAATACAATATTTTAATATTATTGGACTTTCTGTGCCTGTTGTCTATTAAATACAAAATTTTCACACTAATGAACATTCTGTATCAGCTGCCTGTCGAAGACTATATAAATTCGCCACGTTACCACCAGCGTGAATCAGAAGTTGGTGCTGGCGTCTAAAGATGTCGTCTGTAGCTAACGGGTTGATTCTACGCGATATTAGTGTAATCCTAAAACAAGTTGAGGCTGTTGTCGGTGCACAGAGAACGCCTTCACGGATGTCGAAGGCCAACTCCCTCGTGAAGGACAGGTTAGAAGTTCAACATTCTTGTTCACTCGCTCACCCACTCCCGCTCTGTTAGTGCGCGTCCAGATGACTCGAGTGTCGCTGCAGCATGCAGTGTCATAATGAAGCTCAGCGCCGTTTGGTTCAGTCCTGGTCCTTTCAGTAGGCCTACGTTGATTTGTAGCCCAAATCACCTGCTGTGTGCGGGCGTGACTGTAGCGCAATCGTCATTCTCTGGAATCTCACTCCGGCAAAATTATAATGAAACTCGAGAATTTTTTCGTAAAGTTTTCCTCGTATCTTGATTACAAGAGAGTGGGAATCTGACCACTGCACTCTTTACGAAATGGTCGCAATGAAAGTTCAGTAACCATACAAATCAACGACAAAGACGCGAACGTTATTTCGAAAATTTCATTGGTAAACTACAGAAAATAGTCCAGAAACATAGAGTTCAAAGGTGGCGGCGTTTGACTCTAAATCTTATGTCTCGCGTGCTGGTGTTTAACCTTATATGTATACCTTTTCTCCTCAACACGGGCCATACTCCATAGCGTTAGGTTTACTGATAAATATGTTACCAGAAGTCCCGCTCCTGCAGAGAATGTCTGTTTCTGCATTATAAGGCAGTTGGCCGTTATTACTTATCTCATTACCTGTCCGCTTTGCTGTCATATTTTTGCTATGTGGATGGCAGTTTTTGTTGTCGTCCTTGCTCCTTTTTCTAATTTGCTGTTACGTACGTGTGCGCTAACTGCGTAGTCTACACTTTGTCCGTCTTGTTTCTGTCGTTAGTAACAGAGTATTCTGGTGGTAGTTCATCTCAACCCTCCAAGACTTAGTGTGCCGTGAATGACACATGCCTAATAGTTTCATTCTTTGCGAGAGGTGCGATTAAATATTGCGTTGATTACTTAACTGGAATATATTGCAAGTAAATAAGTTTTGAGTACACCAATGTCTTTTCGAACCTCTCATCCCATATGTTTATAGGGGTTCCCAGAGGTTACCTTAGCCCCAAGGGCTTCTGTATATATGTTGGTGCACAGTTTTCTTCCTTCCATTTTCATGCTCTTGCTGAAGTTTAGGTCTATATACTTCCACTTCTTTGTCTATCTCGCTATACCTATGCACGTTAAAATGCAGTGCGAGAATATCCTCATGCGTGAGATCCACGTATCGCATGTCGATTCGTTATCTTCGCTTAATTTACAACCGTTTTGTGTCTTGGGAAGTTCAAATTAATACAAGATCTCGGCCATTTCTATGATATTCAAGTTTGAGGTAAATTTCAAGCTAACGATAAGGTACTATATTAGAATGCCACATTTGGTCTTAGAAATATTTCTCTGTCGCTGATTTTTTCAACGAACACTTGAATCTATCGTCATGGCCGCGTCATAAGTCATATGTTCCTGTTACTATAACGCGTTCAAGCTTTTCCTTGCATTACTGCGCGTTGTTGGAATGCTTTACCGGTGAAAATGATACTTCGTATTTTATCATTATCCAGCAAACATTCAGGGTTGTAACAATCGCTGTTGTTTTTGAAGTGATTCATCAGGCAGTTTGGAAATACATGTTTTTCTATGCTGCCAGACCATCATTTCTCATTGGAGTTGGGGCGAATGCTTACTGAAGTCTTATATGTTGCGAATGGCTTCTACTTGACTGTTCCCGTCATTTTTGTTCGCTCACGTTGCTTGGTCGTTCGTTTTTTTTTTTTTTCTTTATTTCTTGCTGGTTCCATGTATTGTGATCCACCGTATAGCCTAGCTATGTGTGCCCCGTTTTTACATACAGCTTCTCCCATTCTTTTCTTACATTGTAACACTTTTCTCGCTAGGAAGGCTGTAACTTACGTAGGTATTGTATATCCAAGTAGTCTCAAGTAATGTCTTAAATTTTCCTGTCGCCCAGTCGACATCCATGTCAGTTCTAAAGAGACTATACTTTGGAGCTGTTGCACATGTCTCTCGCAGTTTATTGTTTGGATGGTCTCTAATTTATAGCTTTGCATTATGTTTCCCGCAGACACCGAGCCACGCCACAGCTGTTATAGAGCAAAATATCGTTCGCTTGCGTTCACAGTCACTCGGCGACTCTATAGGCATATTAGCGTTCGGCACGTCTCTCCGTCTTTTACTTAACATTGCATTATGTCTTCCATAGACACAGCGTTGCGCCAGAGCTGTAAGATCTAAAATATTGTCTACATTCGCAACCGCCGCGCTGGCCGTACGCAGTGGAACATTGGACAACACGTCTTGTGCTGTGGTGCGCGCGTCGCTTGTGTTGCCGTCTATTTTGGTGTTGTTGTTTGCTCGCCGATTGCGTGAAATTTTGCGGCGTTCGTTGAGCAACGAGAAAACGGCTGTCGATTTTCCGGTGGGTGCGCCACACGGAGCGCTGACAGCGGGGGGTGTTGCAGGAGAGCCGGGCCCCTCTCCGCCACCTCTCGCTCTGCCGTACGAAATAAATAAATTGCTAAAATTGCCGCTCTTCCAGTGAGTATTGGTCATTCAACTCTGTCCTAAAACTAAAAATATATACATATATATGTTTGGCTTTGTCTCCTACAGTAGGTGGATATGAACAACAATTGTAATAAATATATGGCTTGTTTGATTATTTATTGTCTTAGGTAGCAGCTCTGGGGATGGTGACGTGTGTTCGCTTCGTAAATTCTACTCTCGGTAGCGGCCCAGTCCTGTGCCATTTGTCTGACGTCGCAGTTCCACCCCAATTGCATTCCTGATACGTGACACTACAAACTGGAATCTCAATCGACGTCACGGGCACGATCAGAATTGCAACATCAACATATGTAGACCCTGAGTTGAATTGGCTATAGTCGGCTTACGACAGCTCACATACAATATTAGAGCACTCTTGAGAGCGCCAAGTGAGGCAACGGTAACAAAAAAAAATCAATTTGGCTTTAAAACCATAATTTTCTTTGTATCAACTTCAAAACCTAATCATTTGTGCCTTCTAATGGTATTGACAGTTTATGCAATTTTCGTGAAGATCCGTTAATAACTTGTTGAGTTATGCTGCTAACAAACATTATGACAAACATGGGTCAAACATACAAACAAACTGATCTGCACCAAAATCTAATCATTCATGTCTTTTAACATTAATAACAACTCCTATAAATTTCTAAAAATCCATTCATAATTTTTTAACTATATTAAGAAAATATATACTAATTTAGTAATTATCTATAGAAAATTGCAGCGCATGCTGGTAGGAACTTTCACAACACTAGCACCGAATTTGGTCCCTTTTGGCGACCTGATTTAGCTTCTTGTTCTTGATTGAAGCCTTAATTACACTCCATATTCAGTTCGCAGTGCTCTTCACCGAACATATTAATCCTTACTAACAAATATAAGCACCATTATAGCCAATTCTATACGCGAGAGAAACCACAGTAACAGTTAGCCTATTGCTCGAACTTACTGTTCTTGACGACAATATTTTGCAGCCCATTTAGCTGGCCAGTCATAAGCGGGAGATTTAATGAAATAAATCGAAAAAATACGGAGATACGTTCAAGAAAACAACATACGAAGGCCTGAGGCTCCACACTCAAATACTTCGACTAGTCGATGTGTGATGTAAATTTGCTACGTGCGATCACGGCTAAGTTTTATTATAGTTCTATTGAGTCCTCCCATCTTACACTTTTTTTCTGCTTCCTGGACTATAATGTGGGCTAAATTGTGTTTTTTGGAAATGCACTTAACGAACTTCAGTGCCCACATGCATCAGCTAATAAAAAAACTGTTATCACTGACACCAGTTAAACATCCATGATGTGTTATGATCGTGCTACAGTTCCAGTTGTATTTACAGTGCAAACTGCACACCGCTGAGGAACACCTGTGTCGTGCCTGACCGGATATGGTGTATGGCTTCTTTGTTACTTTGTCGTCATAGAGACGAGATTCTTCTGCCGGATCGATTTGGTCGACGGAAGCATCTTGCTGTATAGCCCGGCCACGGATCTGCCTGCAGCCCTCACGATAAGTTATTCCCAACTTTTCTCTTTATTTACTAGAAATTGCACGTGTTTCGATCGTGTTTCTGGTGCACACACACGTTTCGATGACTGCCCGTCTCCAGCAAGTTTACTCTACTCGTTCATACGTCTTTACGCGCAGCACGTAGAAATGGATCACAGTGGCATCTAGTTGAAACAAAATATAGATGTGTTACATGTGCCATTAGACACGTTTATTCTTTATGACAACTCGATCACGACTTGACAAAAAAAAAACTTTTATCCTGTTAGCTTAAATCAACTTAATTAACTTGTTTCTTAGCTTTTGAGACAGCGACTGCAATTTCTGGTCCAATTGCGAATACCAGACTATAGCCGTTCACTGGTTCACTTCCCGTTAGCTCTCCGTAGATATTTCCTCTTTTGCAAATGCACTTTAATGCTGGGAAAGTTTTTGTTGTTAACATCTTAATAACTTGTGAAAATAGGCTACTTGAGCGTCTTTCCTTGTCGTGGAAAGTCTTTAGGTATGGGCGGATCTCCCCCATGTCACTTCTGTTGCCATGCTCACTGTTTCGTACGCATCTTAGGGTCCGTTCGATTAAGTTATCCAAGCCGTTCTCAGCCATGCCCATTCAACTTGACCTGTCGGGAACTGCAGGCGATAACGTTGTGGCTTCGTCCCTTTGACTCATGTTACAGGTGATAGAAACAAACATATTCTGTGGTATCGATTGCAATCCGAATTTTACGGAGTGATATGGAGTTCTTGGAAGTCTCACAGGCAATCAATTAAGGGTCAACCCCTGAAACTGGAATCAACGGGTCAAAGCCAGAGCATCCGCTGGAAGTATCGGATGAGTCAAGCATAGAAGACTCAATTTCGTTTCCTAAGCGAACGTGCTCTTCGTTTCCATCGACTTACTGTTGCAGAAGAAGGTACCAGTGCTATGCCTTTCTGTATCCTTTCACTACCTGAGTCTACCTTCTTATAGAAACGTCGTCACAACTTGTGTGGGAACATAGCCAAATGAAGCATATTTGGTCGTTATTGCTACTGTCACTTCATAGCTTGCGTTGGCGATACGATGTTGAAGCATCCTAGTTAGGCTTGGGCATGGGAAGAATGTTCCCATCTCTTTCAACAGTGAACAGTCGTCGTGCTTTCCAGAGGTAATTACATTGGAAATTTGTTCTAGCACAGTGCAACAGTTCAACGGACGAGTTAACTGCTCGACTTTTAACGTATTTTATGTGTCTGAGTAAGGTTATTCATTATGTGTTTCATTTAAATTAATATTTTTCTCGCAAGTTGCTAGTTAATTAGATAAACTTCGCGTTCAGCCATGGGAGTTTCAGTAGAATTGAGACAATAGAAGTTCTAATAATGACTCACTATTTATTTTCTTTATGTAACTTCAGTAATTTCGATTTACGTTAGTCATGCTAGCGCTTTAACCCGATATTTTATTTTTCTGTTCTACGATTATTTTTTATCCCTATTCAGCTATACAGTATAGGTGCCTAACCAATCTTGTAGGCACTCGTAATCTACCTGAATGTCGTGTTTGCTACATGGCTACCTACTATACCGGCATCTTTTATTTTCTATCTTGTCCCTGGAGATTTTTGGAGAGTATTGGTACAGTCGCTGCATATTGGTAGTTTATGCACTTTTTTGAAGGGCTAAACGTAATCGAGCTAGAATTGCATATGGATTTTTTTTTTTTTAATCCTATAAGTTTGTCATAATTCAATGGGATGGAATTCTCTATGGTACCTTGAAATCTTTAGGGTGATTTAATTCCCGTATTCCAGTCATGCTGTTCCGCCCTGGTGACCGATTGACTGACTCATAGACGTACTGGCCTGTGTGGCTAATGATTCATCCTGTTGATGCCTCACCATCTGTTGGCCTTTGTTCACATGTTTTCGGCCCTAATGCTGGCAATGCTCGACTGTGTCTATTTATACTGGTACTGTGCAGCACCCCCATACATCATCTCTTGTGTTGTGCGGGTGTTTAAACAGACCACCAGTAATTAGTGTATTGTTATCATTACTGTTCCACTTTCTTTATGTACAGCATTTCGGTCATAGTGATCAAAAAGTTAGTGGTTGTTGTCATGCTGCTTGCAGTAGTTGAAGCAGGAATACATCAGGTTTTCGTACATTTTGATATCCGGAATTATTGACAAACACCAGGTTTCATACTTTAGAGTTTTCGTAATCTTTCAAAAAACTATGGAAGGTAGTGTCGTTGATCGTATCGTTGTACGGATTCGTGCTACCCAGACAAGAAAAAGTGTTCTTGATGTTAATATTTATTAATGGGAACAGCTTCACAGCTACTATAAGCCGTACACAGCAAAGGTAGCCCACGAAGCAGCCGCCATAAACAGCTAAAATATATACGAACCACATTATGTTTCTAAAGCTACCTAAACACTGGTGTCACATAAATGTTTAAATCAGACGCTGTGCTGTCAATGTCCAATACATAGAATTAGGAGCTGCTGTAGCTGCCGATCACAGACAATCAGATATGGAGATCAGAGATCTGCTGTGACCCACTTACGCTGTTTGCGCTGCCCGCTGACGTGTACGAGGCTCCAGACCGTCTGGGCATTGCGTCACGTGTACGTGTGTCGCGTGCTCGTAATTGTATTTCCATTACTGAAGTATTAAGTCTTTACCGAGCAAGTGACTATATATGGTTACACCCATAACTTTATTCGTACGAGAGGGTTTTTCAACCGCACGGTAATATGTACGTTGACTGTTCCTAAAACACCGAATGAAAATTGTGCTTGCTCGGTGGAAGATGATTGAATGAGATGTCGTCAGGGACAATTTTTAGACGTAACTCTTCAGGCTTGAGAATTGGGCTCAGAGACTTGTAATGGTAATCCTCCTTGTTATATCTGCAGAATAACTTAAGTTTTGCTAATGTAGTCTTTCATGAAATTTTAGCTCCTTCAGCATCAACTCTGCCGCAGCAACTGAACTGTCAAGAAGAATATAACTTTAGACTTAGTTCACTAACAATGCTAAGTTTTGAATAAAGCTTAGCCGGATGTTGGAGTTGGAAGCTACTTGAGATTAAAGCTAATTCTTAAGGAATAGTTGGTATTCTGTCACTTTCTGGTGGATTGATATTCGCACGCCGTGTTAATACTTGCTCCTGGCAGTGTTGGCATTACGTAACGTGTATACGTGCGTTGCTTGTCGCAATATTTTGATGATTGAATCATTAATGAATAATTAGTATTCTGTTGCCTTCTGCTGGACAGATAGAGCGACATTCGCACGCTGTGGCAAGACTTGCACTTGATTAGAAGAAGGAAGGTCCATCAGAGACCTTGGGCACAATGATAACGAAAATGTAGAAGCCAGCCTAGGTGTTGGTTGTTGAAGGTGGTGTGTGAATGACGAATTCTCTGTAATATATCTGAGTTGGCGTTAAGCAGTGTATTGCCCATACCTCCCGTTTTAAGGGCCGTTGACGCCCCTAAAGGTTTTCAAAAGAAACAAACATTCGACACTTATTGAATTCGTTCGATAGAGGTGCCACTACAAACTCAGTGTACAGTTTCGAATTATTTGGAAGATTTTCTATAGTGGTCTGCAAGAAAAGGAAAACAAATCGTAAGCATGAGTAATTGCAGCAAATATAAAATATGAATAGATAAGAAATTACAAGTTAAAGTTAAAGGGGAGATGTGATAAATTTTACAATATTAAGGAGAAGCTGTTATGACAGTACGAGTTGAAATGCGTTACTCCAAAAGAATAATGGACAGTGGAAAGAAGGAAAGATGGAACGCCAACAGGAGTAGAAAAGAAAGAAAGGAAGCACATAGAGTACGAAAATGAAATGTTCCTAGGGCTTAACTAGGGGTTAAGGCAACGCAACAGGTCCACCAGGAGCATGACTCGAACATGAACGGGACAGGTAATCCTATCGTCTTACGACTACTGCAATGGGCGGGCGGGGCTCAAAAATAGATTTCCAATTTCTCTAACTGTACGAATAAGTAGAGCGGATTGCGTTTGTACACGTATTGTTTTTGTTTATAAGTACTCCTCTATTTTTTTTAAGTGCTATATCCATTTTATAATTGGTGCTTACGCGTGAACGGCAGTTATCTGTGTACGGTTCCCCATATTTTTTTAGCGGAATCCTGATCCGTTTTACTTCCATTTGGATTATAAAGCGTTTATTTTCAATAATACTTCTCTAGGTTTACAACAAATTCTAAGAATCCTGATTATCAAAAAGTTCGATTCACACAGCTGATGTTTTCACACCAGTTCCATAAAATATTTAAACGTATTTATTGGCATAGGAATATGTTCCGTATCAATAGGAAGTTGAGATAAATATTTACATTAGGTTAAAGACATGCAGGTAGCATTTTTGTAATAAAAAGATACATATATAGCTACATTCCATGGATTGTCAGATATTCAGTAAAGAATATTTAATTCGAATTTTGTGTACCTATCCCTGTAAAACTTTGGAAAATGAGGTGTGATTATTTCCAGAGTTTATTGCAAATGATCAGCTTTCACCAATATTTTTACCTTTTTATCTTGGATGTACGAAATGGCTGTTATTGTAATAAGAAAACATAGTACATCATAATTTCCCCTAGAGAACCTGTAGCAATAAAGATATGAGCTAAGTTGATCATTTGTTATCATTACTGTTTCACCAATTGCTATACATTACCGCTCACCTTATTTATAGTGAATTCCTATGTTAGCTCGATGTAAATGGTTTTTCGTAACCCTTAATTGCTTATATTCATCGGGTTTCGCTGCACGGATCATTGCGGTTGTAGGTAGCGATTGTTAAACTTGGGCATAATGATAATTACGTTAATCTAGGCTTTCCTTCATTCAAAACCTTAAATAATACCCAACCTACTCTAATCGTCCAAGTATAATCATAGTGAGTACTGCATGAAATTAGTTTTTACTTGAAGTGAAGCTAGTCTAAGCTTACTGTTGTAGCCTGTAGGTGTGCTTTGTTCGGTTTCACTCTCTCCCGCCGTTCTTGCATAACTCCCACTAGTACATCTTTTCCTCTTGTCCCACATTGATGCACTGATTCATTTACCGTTTCCGTATCTCACGGTCGTAAAATTGACTCATTGCAGCATTTCCCGTCCGTGTTTAAGTTATTAAACGCTGGTATACATTTCCCATGTGTTCGTCGTCGTGTGTACTTTACAATATACTGTATTGTATATCCAACACACTCTTGAGCTCCAGGACCGTGTCTATAGGCTCCTGGTTGGGCATCTGGATGGTTAGGCTCTTTCACCCGTTGCAGCCCAACGTTCCATTTCCCTGACGTAATTTTGCTTTCAGGTGAACTTGAGAAGATGATTTATTGAACGTTTCTCATTTCAGGGCCAGCCTTACTCCTTGCTTCAACTATACGAATAAGTAGGCAATTTTCGAGACGCAGTTGCCAGGTTAGGTGGCATCAGTAAAGGTTGGAATGTTCGAACAGTTACTAGTAATGTTCGTTAAACTTGGAGGTTAATTATAGCCCGTAATTGGTAAGTACCTCAGATATATATATATTATTTAGATTGAGAATGTCTCTATATGTGAAATACTGCAAAGTGGTACATTGGTGGAGGTCAAACAGTTGAGAGGTCGTAGCTGGACTAGTGCTGGAACCGCAGTATGCTTTCCACGCTAAATTTATGAGCGGATATTTCGCTTGCGCGTCCTCCGGACATTCGGTTGAAGTCATTAGCATGAACGACGTGTGAGCTGAACGTCCGCTCATTAGTTGAGCTGACGATTGTGTTGTGTGACCTCACAATAAGGCGTACAGGACATTGTAGTTATAGTCTCCGTAGTTATTGAATTTAAAATATTGTGCGCTTTCTCTTCTCTTTTGGTTTTATGTTCCCGGTCTTCCTTATGTGGTGGCAACTGCGCCTTTACCCGCGTTCTTGTTTGCAGGTAAACTAAATCTGGATGCATAGTAATTGGAATTGCACCGTGTTATGTGTCTGTACAGCTGAATGACGATACCTTCTCGTGCATTGGGATTCAGCAACACAGGTGCTCGCTCTCTCGAATGCCATCTCGTTATTATTTCTCTTGCATCCTCAGCAGCACAGGCTCATTGTTATATCTCGCTCATTACAGTTTAGTGCCCCACTACCCCGTGATGCTGATAGGGAGGTGCTGTATAATTCAGTGACACGATCGATGTCTAATGACTGCACAGCCAGAGAGCGGAAGTGTCGCTCCTATACTTGCCAATATCAACACTGCTTTTGGACACGCGTGAGTTGCACTTTTTCTGCAGTGCCATACATTGTTCGGGGAGGGCGGGTCCCAGCTCAGCTGTCCCTTATGTGGTGGGACTTCTGGTAGAAAGCTTCTCAAGTATCTTCTTCCTGTCCGTAGAGGGTTCCTGTACGTGACGCAGCAGCCGTAGCAGTGACTCACAGCTGCGTATTATAATAGAATTAGCTACATCCTTCTGTAGACTTCGGAGCAGCACTAGCACTCTACTGTATAATACCTGCCGCTTTCAGAATCTAAAACGTGATGTATTGTACTGTCCATCATTGGATGTACAATTTGTACATGTACTCAAAACTAAACATTAACAAGCTCAGCCTATACTAATGAGCTTTTTGAATACGGCAACACCGCACAGAAATAGTACTACATCATTTACATGTTCTAAAATATATCGCCCAAATATGATAAACCCGAAAGCGTTAAGAGATTCCTCATTCTTGCCCTGTGGAAAACACAAATTTTTTATTTAATTTTTTTTTAAGCTGTTCGTTGAGTAGATACACATATTACGCTTATTCCCATATGTTAAAGGTTGCGATCACTTTGTAAAGAGTGAACCAAAATGTGCCATACCTTACGATTTTTAAAATTAATACTACATGCAGTAAATGCATTGCTCGTGTAGCAGCTGTGTATTAGGTTGAGCTCTCCGTGTGGGGGTTCTAGGAAGCCTAGCAGGTCGCACCGTGTCCTGCTGTACCGCTAGCACCTAATGGGTCTACACGCTGTCCACACGACGACGCCAGGAAGTAACGGCTAAGAAGTTAGGTCGTCCTGCGCTCTAATCCATCTGACCTCGGACCGCGTTGCTTTGTTCTCGTTTCCACCGGTCTTGGCTTCCGATCATTTGGAAGTGACCAGCTGCAGGAAGCTTCTACCTTTGCTTCTCGGCGCCTACGAAGGGCTTTTGTTTAAATGTTTTTTTTTTCTATCCTAAGTATGCTGGCTGATGTGAGACCCGCTACCGCCCTTTCGTGTTTCTGCCAACAGTCTTCATTACATTTTTCCCCTGATGTGTTATTCCCTTGAGCAATGTTCCTCCAACTAGGTACTATTCATGTTGCTTGTTGCGCTATTTATGAGTCCCTTCTCTTTTTCTCTTTGATTACACCGTTTTGTATCCAGACTAACTACTAACATACGTAAATGCGCAATTTTTCATTTCTTAATAACTTATTCAACGAGAAAAATCGTAATGACTTCAATTGTTAACCATCCATGTTTAATACCATTCCTGGCAAACAATTTTTATAACGTCAATTTGTGCTGTTCCGACCTCGAAAAAATTCACACACCCCGTTCCATTCACATGATCACGTACAGAGAACTTGATTTCTATAACCCAGAGCGGACGTCCTTCGTACCCAGCGGAGCTGTCGAGAACTGCCTGCATGCAGTGTCGTCTTTGTGTCGAGATTCTTGCCATGATAACCTCGCGTTCTCTCAGTTATACTCGCCTGATTAACTTCCGATAAATCTTGGCGTCTCTATGCTTATATTTTATTATGTACACACGACTCGCTCTTTATATTCCCTCAATGATATCATATAGGATCGTTCAGACCGGATTGATTGAATAAATAAATGATGGCCATTCTGTTTTGGTTCTGCCTTGGCCTGTTGTGTTGCTCGCATCTTCAATACATACCGTATCTTAATAAGATATCTTCTTGATTCGCTGCGTGTTGCCCTCATTGCAGCGCTTCATCCCTCTAGTCTTTGGAAACAATATTGCTGTGTATTCTATTCGCGACCTTGCATCGTGCGCGTAATTCATTTCTTATTTTTCGAAAGAAAGCTCATCTGCGTCGTAGACAAAGTCACATCTTAACGGTGCAGCTGTCACCCGATGCCGTAGAAAAAGTCGGTGCTCAGTTTACAGCTTTCTGAAGACACGCGTCTCTCTAACTTATTTTTCCCTCGATACCATATTTTCTAGTCGAACTCTTCTCTTTCTCTGTCGGCGGACCTCTTTTTCGGTAGGCTTCTTGTATCCGTGGCCGTTTCCTCTTGCTGACAGTTACCGTCACAGGGTTTAGCTGTCCGGCAAGAAGCGCTCCCCTCTTTTGTGTGCGTTTCTCACGTGACGTCGCATGGGATTTCTTGCCTTTCCGGATGTGTCGTTTAGTTGGGTCTAATGAGACTTGTCGTTTCCTCTAATTTATATATACGTAAATTTAGCGTTCAGTGGTTACTGTAATATTTGGAAACTAATAGTAGTATACGTTAAGTACATTTCCAGCATTCAAAACCCGTGAGCAATGTGCTTCTTGCAAAAGACCTACTACAGTAACCTACTTGGGTTGAACGCCGCAATTGGGTCCGCTAAACCGACCCACTGCTATCACATGACAACACATGTTCCGTCGAGACGTAACGTGGCGCTACGCGTTACTTTGCTCTACATTAAGTGGCTTAGATGACCCAATAGTGTAATAATGGTAACAATAAACTTCGTTTAATGCTCATGGAGACACAATATTGAGATGCTGCATGGTGTATCCACTTGAGAGAATGTATCTTATTTGTAGGTTGTAAACAAAGGACATGTCGCAGTGGTCTTCCAGTACCTCAGTACTCGAATTTTTTTTTTTCTAACTGGTTATAATTTGTAAGAAGCTGTAGCAATAAACTGGTGAGAACTGATACGCGTGGAAGGCTATGTTGGCAGGTAAACTCCTCATTTCCAATACACTTGTAGTTTATTAGATATGACAGATGGTAATAGGCGTACCAGTACCCCTATTTGCAGGGAAGAGCCGTTACCCAGGGTCCGGTTCTCTCCGAGCTCTTACCGTAGTTGGGTATTTCAACAACAGAAGCAGGGTCGGCTAACGAGTCTCGCTCTTAACGCTTCATCAGTTAGCTAAAAAGTTAACACAAGAACTGCAGTAAATGAATGAACCCAAACGCACCTGGTGCTTAGCGAAGGGTTGAAACATTCGTATCCATCTAACGCCGACTGTGCCCATTTGAGGACGTCGCAAACAACTCTCTCTCTTCCTACGAAAATTTATCCATATTTCAGGTATGAAAATTTAGTTATCCATTTGGAATGTAGATCTTTCGAGTGCGTAGTCTGCAACAGCATATAGATGTAAACCTATTACATTGCCAGCGTACCTAGTTACACATCGACTTTGCACCATATCCTGGATTAAACTTCCTGAATTGTTCAGTTTGATTAATAGGTCAGTCAACAGTGTAAGCCCTGGACTTCAACAACATGTCGCTACATGTTCCAGCGGCAACGTGCGTATCGCTACGTGTCGACTTTGCACCATGTCCAGCAAGGTGCGGCATGAGTCATGCCTCTTGTTGCACCAAGGGAGCGGTCGCTCCCCACTCCCTCCGTGCGTTGAGCAGCTCTCTCGTCTCGCGGTGCCCCCGTGTGCCCTACATGGGAACCGGATATGCAACTCGCGCACAGTTATACAACTCCATTTGTTTGATCCTCGGTGGAGCGGAAGCGGCGTGCCTCGTTGTAGCTGCCCTCTGCTGCGGTAATGTAATATTGAAGTGTTCTTGCGTTAGTCGCCGCGCTCAGATTATAAGGTAAGGCACTGCTAACCCGTCATTTGCTGTTGGTCTTGCGTTATTCAGTGTCTAAACCTTGCAGGGAAGTAGGATGGGCCGTATTGCACTTCTCGTTCTGAGCCCCGCAGAAGGCGACGGGTGGGCCGCTCGGTTAAGTGGGTTCGTTCTTCGTGTGTAATGGAGAATTACGCCTCCAGGAGACCAATAGCCAATTTTAGCATTCAGAAAGTCGCGCTCCGTGTCCAGTTGCTTCGTTCCATATCCAGGCCGTCAATAATTTCTTTCTTTTTGTCCTCACGTTTATCATGATAGGCTGGCTGTTCCCATGCGTCGTTCTTGCTTGGATTCCCAGTTATCCTTGACATGCATTCTGCCCGCAAGTTTTTTCTCTTGTAGCACTATGTGATGTCTAATGATGTTCATATTAATATGTAACAGTAGAGTACGCCGCTGTGGATTATTTGCTCTTCACCAGTGAGTCGTAAGACGGATACGTGAGCTTTAGCGAAATGTTTTCTGTTAAACATACGAACCTCAAACGGAAAATTAAAAGCGTTGTAATGACACATAAAGCGTGTTTGTTAACAAAAAATCGTCAATTCATAAGTGTAGATAAGCAATGGGCGACGAAATCTGCCATAAGCTTTTTGCGGTAAGTGTACTATAAGATACTGTGGATACAATGATTGTCTCCCTTCTTCTTATATGGACAAACTTGTGTTTCTTGCCAATAAATACATCCCATGTATCACTGAGAACGTTTTTAGTTCGCTGCTACTAATTCAACCTCAGGACTCAACACTTACCCGTCCATGGTCGGCAGTCATGCATGGTCTTGCTAAAGCAAATACAATTCGATACGTTTTATCAAATTTTCTGAATTTACGTTGTTTTATGTTTTTTCCCTACATACGTGAGTGGAAACAGAAAGTTTTGGAGTGTTTTTATATTTTTCTTGTAGTTATCTTAGGGCGTTTAGCGATATAAATATTCTTGCATAAAATTAATGAAACTGTGATTTCGATCACGTTAATATAATTGTTCTTGTTACCTGATATTTTCGTACGCGTTATTTGCATACATTATTTCGCTCAATATTACTTTTTGAACGACATTATTGTAGTGAATGGACGGGATGTGTGACACACACACACATAGAGCATTGTCATGTCGGCAGCTGCTTAGCATTGCAATATCGACAAAGGTTTCGAGTATTGCACGCTGATGGCCTGAAGTATGACATTTGTGTTGGTCTGTGCCCTTTGCTTGAGAACTTACGTTACTCACTTGCGTGTCAGCTGTTGAGGGGCCCTCAATGGCAGCGCTGCTTGGGGGTGCCACCGCAGTCACCTGCCATTGAGAATATTGGGGGGGGGGAGGGTCCTGATCACCTGTGCGAGGGTACCATGGGGGCTCGTGTTGCGCCATCGCCCCCCTCCACAACTCCACTGCAGACCTTGGCCGTCACGTCAGTCGTGTTCGAGAGTTTATTGTGTGGGGACCGCGTCGGTCCTGCTCCTGACGCTCTGCTTCTGTTTGCTTGAGGTCCGCTCAATATCTCCTTGTGGTGGTGGCGCCCACACTTAATTTTGTTCTCATGTGTGACTGCCCCTCAGTCAACTGATAGAACCGCTAGTGAACAAGTGATAAAACCGTGCACTAACGGTAGTAAATAAATATAACGGGACTTGTGCTACCAGTTAACGTGTTGTTCCGTTGGACGCTGACAGCGATACACTTTTTCTGATTTTACCCATTTGTTTTTATGTGTTAGTAGTGATGGGGCTAAATTAGGAGACGCTGACTGATGGTGAACTTTACTATTTTTGTGTCACGCTGTTATTTTGTACTCTTCGCCAATAATGCTCGTTTGTGCCGCTACAGGGTGTCTCTCATTTTAATAATATTATTTATACATATTCTTTTCTATCAGGACATAATAGGCTAATTTATACTATCACTTTTTCAAGTATAAATGCTTTGTACGATTTTGTATTTATCTTTTGTATTGTTATTTCTCTGTTAGGACATTCAAATACTGTAGTAAAATTTTTATGCCGCAGAGAACTGATAAAATTCACATCCATGCTATATTAGTTTGCACAGTTTATGATTTCACAGTTTGTGGTAGCCCGTTTTCATTCTTGAAGGCTGTGTTGGAACGAAAACTTTCATATCGAAATGACATATTTTGCGGATTATAGAAGTACGGCAAAGAAATAACTACTATTCCAAACATTAACTCTCCTCATGCTGGTAAAGGGACAGTTCGGCGTTATAGGAATACTCTGTTAATTTTTATATTCTGTTCCATCGGCCGCCGTGTCAAGTTGTAAGCCGCGGGTGTCGATTGACTCTTTCCTCCTGGCAACCAAAGTAAAACTCATCAAGCTTAAAACTACATCAAGCATTTACTGTCTCTCTAGAAAGCTTAGCTTAATTATTATGAGTACAAGTGCAAAAAGCAATGCCATTTTAAATAAGTTAAATGTATCTTGTTGCACATGTATTTCAAGCTTTCGATTTGTTGGGAATGATCTTTAGGAAAAAGCATTTAAAGCGCGTCTCGAATTGTGTACACTCTTACGTCCCTGAAGTTTCTCAAGGCTCTAGCGAATCAAAACCGTGAAGTGGAAAGGAATACCTTTTATGCGTTATATCTGTAATTTCTATTTTTCTACTCGTGATAATAAATTTCAGCTTCATCATTGACAGTTCGTAGGCGTTCTTTATAGTTCTGTTTATCAAGGGTAAAAAGTTAATAATAAGAAATGACCGTGCAGCGCCCTATAATGTTGATAATTTGTGAGGATTATTATAAAATGAAATAATATGCGTTTGATACTGCTAGTATACAAAGAGATCCTAACCATACTACAAAATTTTTATTTCGCGCAGACAAAACACTGCACTTTGGCGAGCCTGTTTTTTTTTTTTAATTCTTGAGTACGAGCTATCTTTAGTTGTTTATTTTCAGTTTAAAATTTTATCTGCGTTCATTGTAAAGAAAAGTCAGACTGCATCTCGTATCGAAATACTACTGAACTTACGCTATCACGTGATTTTTTTTTTTTTTACTGCAGAACTATCAATTTTCCCTTCGAGTTTGTATTTCGAATGATCTAGTATATGTGTTCTACACTAGATTCGATGCGGCTACTACTGGACTTCCTTTCCTTCCCGTACAGATAGCAAGTCAAGAATTTCCTCCTGCTGTCGAGAAGTTAAGTCATGCCGTATGTCTCACATAAACAACGCTGTGCGAAATTTGTGCTCTCAGTTCCGACTTTTGGAGCGATTATGCGTACAGTTTATCGACACGGTCTGTCTCAACTGTCCTTCTTGCTTGCAACTTCCTGTGGTGAATAATTCTGCTTATTTCCTTTAAAGCATAATGGAGGGACAAGGAGACAAACCGAGCAGTTAACTGTCCTATGATATATCATGCAGGACACCCACCTACCATGATTATATCTATACTTGGCGATTTTGAAAATTCTATCAGTTTGTTCCTGACTTATCTAAGTATTGTAAACCCATGCACTTTTCGTGATTCCCTTCATAAACCACACTTACAAATAGTATTTCCCTCTTCTCAAGCAACATAGGAAGGGGGGCCGTTGGGCAAGGTTGTAACCGAGGTCTGCCTATTATATGTTATGGAGAGCAGCGACCCCTAGGAGGACCCTGTAGGTTATCTGAGCCATAACTAGGACTTCGGGCTACCTTTTCTTCGTAGCTAGGTACCTACCCACTTTGCTTCCCTCGACTTTCATACTCCTACTAATCATGCTTTGTTGTGCTCTTCCTTTTCTTTCCCTACTTGTTGTTTCTATGCGCGTTAATCGTGTGTAGGAACACCTTCGTGAATGAGTGCCACATAGCCATCGAGCTATTCTATGCCCCTTGTTTCTTGCTCTGTTAAACTGCCTTTGCAGTGAACACGTAAACTCAACTTATTCAATATAACTATCTGCATTTTACTCTTCAGTTTAATATTGTCGAGTATTATGGATACACTGCAATTCATGGCATTTAAATCTGTCATGTATAACTCGGAAACATTTTGAAATAAAATTTAATTGTCCTCTTCGATGCGTTTCTTAAAACAATATTTATCTCCTCAGCGATGCTTACCGTACTTAGTAGCCTCGTCTGCGTTAAATAACGGCCAAAAAAATATTACTTCAACGATATCGCTTTTTTCTCTTTTTTGTGTCCTTTCATTCGTTATTCTTCCACTTAATTCGCTCATCGTGGAGGTCAGAGTGTAAAATTTTTGCCGAGGGAAGAAAGAGACATTTAGTATCTGTGCTACTGTGAAGAGGTACGCCGTACGTCTTCAAATCTTAGATCAAAAGAAAATAATGGCAAGGGAATGGCCTGCAAATTAATTTCTCCTTTTTAATGCTCCATATTGCGACCGAGATACCAACTAACCAAGCAAGTAACCAACAAACTCTATTATTATGCAGTGGATTATAGACTGCGCAGTCCCAGTACCTTATGTGACTTACCTCATATTAGGATGGACTAGAATAGTTTAGGATAGTAAGAGGTTAGGATAGGTTCGGTCCAGCTAGTATGCACCTTACCTTACTTATAGGCACACTTGACCTGAATCTCTGGTATAAGCCGCTTTACTACATATACCGCACAGACTGCACTGTAGGCCAGTTGACGGCCCACGTCTACTAAAATAGGTCCTGCGGCTGATTGATGGAGCTTCGAAAAGAAAACAAACTGTTCATGGCAATGAAAGGCATGCAAGTCTTGAAAATATTCTTAGTTAGTGTAGATTATCAGTAAAAATTATTTTATTTTGATCAATTTTAGGCCATTAATGACTGTCTCCCACAGTTGACCTGTATTTGAGAATTTGGGTTTCTCGCTGATGAACGCATTCCTTGCATCCTCCTGAACAGTTAGCTTCTTGTTTGAGCTCATATTGTTAATTGTAATTCATTTCATTGACGTTTGATCGATCAGCCCTAATATGTGTTTGGTATTTTGAGTGAGCCGCCATGTCTATAGTATTACCTATGTATGAGTGAGATAATGGGGGCGTGGTGCAGTTGGGTCTGTTACATAAATATGTATAATGCTATCTCTGACCGTGGGCAGTCAACGTGATCTCTAACCTGCATTGTTTACTTTCCAGCTTGTGTCTGAATTTTTAACGCTAATAAGCGTGAATAAACGAAACAGTTCTACGGTCAGTGCCGTGACCACTTACACGTCTCGGCCTCCTTCATGCGGTGAATGTGAACTCAATTGAGTGTGACAGTGACAGTGCGTGGTGCTTGCTGTATCCTTGATACGCCTGGTGCTCGGTCTGTATAGCGTGCCAGTCATCGTCATATCTATAGCCTAGTCTCTAGTGACACGTCACCGCCTAATATCTATACATAGTTGCTATAGTTTTGAAGAATACATTCTAAAGAGGAATAAGACGCAAGTCGTGAAGTTTTAGAAAGAACTCAGCCAGTTTTTAAAACGAAAGAGTGATTTGTGATTCTTTCAGTCTAGTGAAACTTCTAACGCTAGTGTGTTATTCACGCTTTACGCACAGCGTAGTATTAGATTGCGAAAGGAATTTCCTGTAATTTTGAAAGCCGTCTCTTTGTTCGTAGTGGAATTACTTCAGTGAAACACGTTATAAGCTGTGTAGTTGACAACATAAACAAAATAGCTGTTACGTATCATCTCAGTATGCCTAGTTACGCCCCGCTGCATTGGCCGCACACATCCACCGCCAGATGGCGCGACAAAACGAGTGTTGACAGCACCGATATTTTCTATCAAGAGCATCCGTACAAAAGTGATCCATGGTCACCCTCTGAGTTTCCATGGGACAAACACAGTATCATCGATGACAGGAATATCCCTTGGCAGTTGCCCAGCGGTACTTCGTCCCACAGATCTCCGTTGTGCGAAAGTAATTTTGCACCCGTTACGTCCTCCAGCAACAACAAATCAAAAATTTCGGACCTGACCCTGGATCCGAACCATCTAGTCCTGCAGTCCAAATATCGACCTCTCCGCGAGTCACCAACACCGCCCAAACCTAAGAAAAAGTGTAGCAAAACTAAGAGTCCGTTCGAAGAAACTCAACTTAGGAATAATATTAATGTCCAGTCGATATATCTGAACAGCGTTGACCTCCCGTCCGTAGCGAGGACTGAGGAAGAGAGGCGGCTATCTTATCAGTTAAGGCAGAGCTCTAATAGATTTGATGTAGCTGCTGCTGCTCAGTTGGCTGTGAACTGCAATAAGTGTGGCCTCACAGGTTGTGTCGACTACTGTTCTCCGTACAAAACTTGCGAAAATTCCGATCCTAGCAAGTCCGTCTTAACTTCTGCGTCAGTTGCACGGCGTGTCAGTGTGGATCGCAGCGCCTTTGAGCGGTACTACGAGGGTAGTGTCTTAGACCCTCGTTTGACCTCACCTGGGCCTCACCAGCCGTGTGAGGACCACCAGCAGGGGGTATGTGGTGGCTTAGGCCCACTCTCCTTAGCCCTTGCTCTACCAGGAAAGCTGGAAGGACTTCTCAAGCTGTTGGCTCAGTCGCTACACCTTGTACTGGCGGGCTTCTGTTCCAGGTTTGTGTGATTTATTTTCCTCTTGAGTTATTCTCTTATTGACATAACTCCAGTGCATTCGGTCATTAAACTAAAATAATAGGCAGTAAGCCCAGTCACTACATCTGGTACAGCACTGGCGGGCTTCTTTTCCAGTCTGGTAGCATTCTTTTGTAAGTTTGGTTGTATCAGTCGCTGTATTGTTAGGAGGATGCTTGAAAGCTGAAAGAACGAGCCGTGAATCCCATCCTTATCCCTTGTATTTGTAAACTTCTCTACCATGTTGGGTGATTTCTATATTTTCTTGTTAGGATTACAAACGTTTATGTTACGGTACCTACTGATGAGATGCGAAGATGATGCGCTCATGTTACTGGAAGAAGCGTTTGCTGTGCTGTTTTTCACTCTTCATTAGCGAAGCAATTCAAAGACAGAATAGTTGATGTAGTTGATCGATGTGACTGGGATTGCTAAGGCTTGTAAATTCTTGGTGGAGAAGAACAAATGTATTTTTTTATGAGAGAAAGGCGAAGAAAGGGGTTCATGGTGCGTCATTCTTAGTTCATCAGTTCATAGCTACAAGTTTACCCATTTTGTGTACCTCTATGCAGGTCTACTAGTTTGGCAGCATCTGCGCATAATCAGTCTGCTGCGAGCCTGTGGATCGCATGACTCGTGTAGCTCTCCAGACCATAGGCACTGTGGCCTATGCCCTGCGCACGTCGAATACTGAGGCCATCGCGCCCCGTTCTGTGACATCAGAGGGTGATGCTTCGAAAAGAAAAAACACGCTAAACCGGTTAATATTTTTGTCGTTGTCACGCACCAACGGCTGACCGAACAAGCAACCAAGTACGCTTCTTTCGCCTGTTGGTGTCACCTTCGGTCAGGCCGCAAATCACATCTCTGCTTCCTTGTCTTCCCGTGGGCAGACGTTGGTTTCACTCTCGTCCCATGATTCGATCTCTACTGCATCCTCAGAGGGAACTTTTACTCCCTTTACTGAGTTTACGGAGTTATATGAGAAGTTAGCGTGCATGTGTCGCTTTTAGGTATCGTACGCATATATTTATGGTTCTCTGGCGCGAATGTAAGCGTTTTCAGCGGCTCGTTTAGTTGCGTATTACTCGACAGATCCGGTCAAGTTTTGTTTCTCGAGTGTTCACTATGCAGTATTTTTGTTAGCACCGGTTGCGTGCTTCATATAATAAACTGCATATTTGTGATAAGTCATTAGCGTGAAATATTTTTCCTGAAAATAATGCATTGCCGTTTTACTTTCCCTTTATGCAGTCAGTGATCACTGCCATGGTTTGGAAGCTCTCTTGTATTGTGTCGGAATTATTATTTTAATTATTCCTGTATCCCACGCGCTCATCTTCCATTAGCTTCATCATTATTGTGGAAATCCGCCCAGCTATTAATAACGCGTCCCAAACCCACGCTTTCCAACACGTCGGTTTTCCTTTGGCTTGTTGCACCAATTATAAAGGCTACATAACGATCGACTGCATTGCGTCCTTGGTGGATGCTGGGGTCGTACTTACTGGGAACAAACCGGTGTGTTCTGCTTTTGTCTCTGTTACGGCCAGCATGTGATGCGGGTTCCGGCAGCCTGGCTACTTCTGGCGTCCTTGGTATATAATTCCGCCGACTCTAAGTTAGCCTTAGACCGCGGCTGAGACGCTGTAATGACGCACTGGAAATTGGCTGCGCAGTCAAAAATTGTCTTGATGTATCGCATGACGATGCAGCTGTTCAGCGAATGGTGCTCGTTGAATATCTATAAATTCGAGTAAATAGTGTATATAGGTACCTACTGTATTCGTGCTTGTAAAGGATCAATGTTATCAAATATATCTCATACAAGTCTTGTTTTGGTTCCAGTTACACAGGTAATGTCTATTTTTCTTTTTTGTGCGCAGTTTGTTCTTTTGTATACGGAGTTCTGCATGAGAGACATCATCACTTTCGTGACCTATGCTTCAGTAATTGAGTTCGCGTAACTGTCAGTTGTGTTGCCATAGAACCGCGTTTAGTGTTCTAATAGGAGTTTTGTAGAGTAGCTGTATATGAGTTACCCGCGTATTTTCATTCCGCATGACACTTGTGCTGTTGTCATCTGTATGGGGACAGTTTCCGTTCCTTTAGATAATTCATTATGGCTCATGCACGTTATTTTCTCTCATGTCTTTTTAGTGTACGGATGAATGATCGGTCGTAATGATTCTATAGGCTTTCATTCTCCTACTTATACTTCCAGTGCGCTTCCTCTTCTTCCTCCCGACTTGCTGTGCCCCTGCGCATTGGGTCCTGCGTGTGGGAACACTCTGGTGCAAGGAATCCTCGTATATCTTCTGTGTCTCTTCCCTTTTCCTCTCTTAGAGCATCAAATTTGTGGTGACTTCTGGAGGCTCAAACTAACGTATTTAATGATAATAATACTGCAGGCATCCATCTAAAGCAGTGGTTCTTAACTTTTTAGGAGGTACTGAACCCCACAAGTTCCATACATGTATTCAATGAACCCTTTGTAGTAGCAAATATACAATGCGGTTTTTTTATTCGTGTACAAACTGTACCATGCATAATTTGCATACAAAATCAAGGTGTTCATTGAACAAAGCTAACTAGGCAGAGCGGGCCGTCACGAATCATAAGAGTGTGGTGAACCAAACCGCCCAACCCCCGATACTGTCTCACCGAACCCCAAGTGTTCGATCAAGCCCAGGTTAAGATCACTGATCTAAAGTGTCCATAGAAATGTTTGCACTATCGTGAAAACTGAGCTAATTGTGCCCGTTATTATCGAGACACTGAGCAGTGCGCGCCTTTCAAACTCATTGCCATCCTATCTTATTTTGATGCACCTAATCAGCGTTACGGTACATGCCATCTATCTTATCTCAACACACCCGATTCCAGTGCGACCATGTGGCTGCTGCTAAGCCATGGATCCTAATGTGTTTGGTCTGGCGCTCAGCAGTTTGTACTCTTCAGTTAGGTGTATTTGAATGCGTACGGTATACAGAGACGTGTAATGAACTTGTATCTATGCAGATGAGAGCCCCGGACTGTCTTCCTGTTTGTTGTAAACGGTCGGTTGCGGCGTGGGATGCGAGGCCGTTACAATTGAGCTGCTCCAGTGGATGCTCGGTGTTTCTGTTCGCCCTCATAACGGTGGCACCTGTCAAAGATAAATCGGCCTTTTGTTCAGGGCGTTCACTTGGTTGTAGACTTGTCTGTTAGTGTCGCCATGTCCAGAAGTTCGTCAGCGTGCTGTGCTAGTTGAGAAAAATGAACTTGGAAGCTGGCCGGTCCGTGTCTCAAAATTAAGTTGCTTTGTAATAATTGAACAGGTTTCTCTCAAGTAAAACATCTGTGCTTTTTTTTTTGTTCTTGTAAAGATAACTGTGTTTACCAAACAAGAGGCTACAATGTTAACTGCCAAGTCATTTGGCGCAAGTATCACTAGTAAAGTCTGTGATTTCTCTTCTGCTTTTCGGCCACTAATGACTGGTGCACACGCTAGTCAAAAGAACGAGCATATTCAGCTAATCGTCCGAGCGTTTTGTTGAGCCCTCGCAAAGACGGCTTCGAGTTTACCAAAAAGGGTGTTAAAATGTTAGCCGTCAGTTCAATTTACTCAGCAAGTACCGTTAAGTTTTGGAAAATTTCTTCAAACTTGAAGTTATGACTAATGAAAATTCTTTGTATGCTTGAGCCATTTTAATGGGCACATCAGCGCATTCAGACGCAGCGATGACGAAACTCGTTCACTGGACTAGCGTGTGTACAGGTTCCTAGAACTCGGCAAAGTGTGCGCTTTTATCCTGTGTAAACAACTAAGCCCAGCATTTGGACGATCAGCTGACGACGAACACGTTCAAAAGCCGAGGGTGTGAACCAGTCTTCAGCGCGTTTCCTCGGCGTAAAATAGGAGCATTTTCTGCTTCGTTCCAATGTGTTTTCTTCATAACGGGACCAATGAGTTAAGTGGAATGCCAAAATACTCTATAATCGACATCCTGGCTGTGACTAAGCAGTGCAGTTTTTCAGTGAGCTTCTTGCGCTCGGTCGACGCTGCGCCAGGCTGCCGCGCGGTAGCGAGCGTCTCACGCAAGCAGCTTCGGTCTCCGCACGCAATGCTTTGTTCTGCTGCTCTTGTCAATGACCTACGATATATCTGCTGTTGCTTGGCTTTTGACGGTTATTACGAGCTGCAAACCACCAAGCTTCCACTCAAAATGAATGTCAGGTTTCTCTGGTTGGACAGCTGTCTCGTCTGGAGTTTTTTGACTCGACAACACCGTGTGAGGTATGGCCATTTGTTCGCACTACTTGCTCTACAAATAAACTAGTTTCGCAGTTACGTGTTTTTCATTACTCTGGAGCCTGCTTTAATGGGTTTACTGTTGTACTAACGTGTGATACCACGTTATTATCGGTTAATGAGCAGTGGCGCATCATAAATTGAATTTATTTCGGGCTTTATTGGATTGAATTGCATGTGGATGGATAGGTAGATGGTGCACTGACTTACAGTTTTGAAATGTGTACGGTGTACCCATCAATGGCCCTTGAGATCAGCACTCATCCCTGACGACGCAAAACGTCGTATCGCTTTGTGCAACTGGATATGAAAATAATTAATCTGTGATAAAATCTTTCATTTTATTGTGGCCGCCTGGCCAGCGCTTTGAATGAATCTCTATAGAGGGCGCCGTGAGTTGAAGTTCTTCGAACCCTATTGGCAGCAGTGAAAATTTGCCTCCGCCATTTTATTATATTTCTATTGTCTGGTCTGACGTCAGAAGTGCGGAAACTTTATCCATTGCAAACTTTGTCGTTAAAATACCTTATGTTTACGATCGTAATACAGCTGTCTATTATACTCTCCCAGGCATGAACTACTTGGGCAATCTTCTTGTTAAGTTTTGCTGTTGGTCCCGTACAAATTTCCTCCTCCTGGGAACGCTTGCGTAACTAGATAAGGCCGCAGCATTGTATAAGGTTCAGGCACTTTGTTCGCTCTTGGTGAATGGCGTGAATCCGCCGTGCGTGAGAACGTGCCCCTTGTAATCTACCTCGCTTTTTACTACTGCCGCCTTCTCTTTTGTACGATAATTTGGGCACGGTTCGTAGATCCGCTCGCTGCACGATAAGGTTATGCCGTGCCTGACGTCTGCGCGATGAAAATTTCCTTTCTTTTTCGCCACTTGGTTTTTTAACGTAATAAGAGAGTCGCGGGTCGATGGAAAGATGTTTCCTAGTGTGTTCTATGCTTACGCCATTCATATTTATGTCTCGCGAGCAAAGCGAAGAGCGATGATAATGTTTTCGTTCAAGATTTATGTCCACCCATAATGAGAGAGAGAGGAGTTGAGCAATTTTCATAATTTTTTCCATCAAGTCGGGTGGGTTGACCTAGATGTGAAAAAGGCCACGACTCTAAAGTAAGATGGCCATCAATAATGACGCCGTTGAAATTTGCCCCCACCGCGGGTGATGGTCTTACGCCACCACGACGCGTTCTACAGTAGTTCTTCTCTATATTAGTCCATTGTAGGGAATTCTATAGGGTGTTAGAGGCTATTTCTCTGCTGTTGTATCTCTGGTCTCTTATTTTCCTACGATGTTTGTTTTCGTCCTATTATATTCTTCTGAAAGAATTTTATTTTTGCTACGTAGCATAGCCTGGTGCAGATAAGGTTAGCCTTTGTTACCTTGACACCTTTATATTTCTTCGGTCCATAAATTTCTGGCGTAAAAACAGTGATTAATTCTTCATCTTTTTTTCTGCTGTTGAGAGTTTCAAAGCTCGACGGCCTCGCCCAGTACAGTGCTGAGCTGCCGGCCTGGTTGCTGCTCTGTCGTAACAAGGGGCGGCAGACTGCAGTATCCAGTGTCAGGCGGGATATTTGCACGTGACCGCGATTTTCTCCTGCCATGCTGTGTGTTCCACCTCCGGCGGAGGCGATACTTGGCATGATCCGGTTTCAAGCCTGCACGCCGTGACTGCAATAACTTTTCTTATCATCGCCTGTATGAATTCCTGTCATTTTGTGTGTGCGGTGATTACACCGGAAAAAAAAAATTTAATCTTTCTTGTGTTATCTCGTTGCGGTGCACATTTGTCAATGATATCGATGATTAATCTATTACTGAACCGTGATGCGTGTACCTGCGCACCAATGTACTGCTACCTACTATATATTCTACTTTGCCTATGCAACAATGTACAACCTCATCGACTCTTCAACTTCGATATGTCTTTCATTGTTTCTTATCAATCGACACAGAAGACACGGTTACATTACATTGAGGAAAGCTTCCAATCCGTAGAAAAGTTTACCTCACGATTGCTACTTGAGATTTCGGTCACGGAACAAGTGCGGCGCGATGCCAGTCTAATAGGACGCACGGTATGTTCAGGCACACCCTGCACTCAGTGTGTGTGTTACCATGTCGTGGTGCAGCATTACCATGACCTCCCAGTCCGGTCAATACCCTTAGCCTGGCCTGCGTTGCCCGACCTCTCGTTTTCACTAATTTGCAGCAATTATCCTTAGATCGCTAAGAGTTTTCACCTACTTTTTCGCCAAGCACTGGTCCTTAATTAATGGGAGTGTAGCTTCTTATAGTCTGGTCTCTGATAAGCGCTTCTCCACCACAGTGAACTTCTGTGCTCCAGTAAAAAGTTCTGTAATTGACAGAAAGTGTTTAGCTGGGAATGTTTTTGTGTTTCTCACCCGCGAACGAAGCAAGAGCGGTGATGAAGTTTCCATTAATGATTTAAGTATATATATATCTGTATATTTGCCTGTTCACCCGAAAAAAGAGGGCGAAGCAGTTGAGCAATGTTCATAATTTTTTGCAGCGAGTTGAGGGGGTTGACCTAGATGGTGAAAAATGCGAAAACTATAGTGTAAGTTGTCTATCATAAATGACGACGTTGAAATTTACCCTCTTACCGCGGGTGATGGTCTAGCGCACTTGGGCGTTCTAGTTTGCAGTATGTTTTTTATGTTTAGTAAATGGCATAGTTGTTTTGAGGATGAGTGGGTCGAGCTTGAGTCGCATGAGCTCCAACCCGCACGAAGAGCAATGTACGTAGCGCAAATTGCTATCTGTGTACTAAATAACTTTTACAGCATACGCAAAATGAATATTGACTTCTACAGTATTACGAAACATTTCAAGTTTTCGGAAAAAGTTGCTCGTTCCAACTTATAATACGTCTTTAGCACTTGATTGAAAAAATAATAAAAAAGGAAGACCCACACGCAGTGGTTCGAGGCCAACTGGTCCCAGAGGAGTTTGTACAGTTGCGCCCGACCACTGGTCAATAAGACCTAGGGCGCAAAAGCGGAAAACTCAACGACGACCCCCCTCCTCCTAAGTGCCCCCACGGCAGCTGTGCAGGCCGAGCAAGTTTGCTAACTCAGCGCACCAGGCGCGACAAAGATCGCTCGCCAAACACGGGGCTCGTTCCATCGTTCCGGGATCTTCAGCACACCTGTGCAGCACGCAAAATCTGCTGCTACGCAAATTATATGTCAAAATCTGCCACGTCCGAGACAAATGTTGCACCTCACTATTTCACTGAATTCTATTAACGAACTAGATTGTGTCATGTTTGCCTATTACACTGCAGTTATCAAATAATCGATTGCGTGGTGGTAGTAATTGAGAAAACATTACCTACTGTTGGTAGGTGTTGCTAAAATAGAACTTTTGTGAGACCCAATAAAATAGGAATAATTTATGCGGTAACTATAAAAAATTATTGATGATAAATACCTTAATGGCAACCTGTCAAATAGTGATTCTTTCTGTTGGACTCAGATATTTCTCAGCCTTGTCGGAAATTTCAAGAGTTGTATTTTTTGTCTGTCTAGTCACTTACGTGTTTCCTTTAGGAGTTCTTGTTGTTACCCGGGAGCGAGGCGAAGAGCGGTGATAATGTTTTTGTTGAAGATTTAAGTTTGTATATTTGTTTGTCTGTCTGTCTATCTGTCTGTCCACCCAATAAGTGGTCGAAGGAGTTGAGCAATGTTCATAATTTTTTGTAGGGAGTCTGGTGGATTGCCTCAATGTGATCCATGCCATAAAACTAGGATTAGCTGGTCATAAAAATGACGGCGATAAAATTTGCTCTCCTTCCAAAGAAGCTAGGAGGTGAGCTATGTTTATGATTTTTACAGGGAGTCTGGTGGGCTGTCCTCGATATGACCCATGCCGAAAATATAGGATTAGCTGGCGATAAAATTTGCTTCCCGTCCAAAAACAGGTAGAAGGAGCTGCACTATGTTGATTTTTTGCCCGAAGTCTGATGTGCTGTCCTCTATGCGATCCACATCAAAAAACTAGAATTAGCTGGTTAATAGAAATGACGGTGATGAAATTTGTTCCCGCCGCGGGGGATGGTCTAACGCCACGAGGCGTTCCAGTTATCCATATTTTCGTGGGGATCCTTGTTCTGTTTTCTCTCGGACAAATAAGTCACGTGTATGTCGCCGTTAGGAGTTTTTGTTTTTCATGTATGTTTCGTGATCTTTGTTGTGTTCTTCCTTTAATTTCTCGCCTTGCTATTCTTGCGTGCGCTATTCTGTGGTTGGGCTCCCATTATTTGGTGCCCTTCCATTTTCGTCTTTTGAAACACTGCTTTGTGTGTAGGGTTACATGTCTAGTACCCGTCCACCATGCTAGTAGTCGTCCACTTGGCTTTAAAAACTTCCTGTGTGAAAACTAGCTGTGCTAGGAGGCCGTATATAGTCTGAAACTGTAGGTTAAGTAGTAGCCTACAGTTTAAGCCTAGTACGGTATTCTAGCACCGCTAGTTTTTACACAGGAAGTTCTTAAAGCAAAGTGGACGGCTCTACTAGCATGGTGGACGTGTACTAGACATGTTACACTAATGGGGCTCAAACTGTATCGCATTAACTCTGTTACAGTCGAGTATTGAAAACTCAAAAGCTCTACTTGCATAGTAGGTAAATGTTCCAGTAAAGCAAATATTTCATCCCAATTAGCTACATTCCAGAGTATGTCGCTGTCCCAGTTGCGAGTCGTAGGTTGTATGTATTGTAAAGTGTGTCGGCTCGCGCGTCATTTCTTTCCTGACGTCTCGATTACTTGAGTGTTCTCTTTACAATGTGCGTCTTTAAAATGAATTTGAAACTCGGCGTGTTGTTTGACCTAGATTGGCTAAGTCCAAGCCGTATTGATGGAAGCGCACTGTACAACATCGTATAATAGTCATTAAGTGCGCATATTCTGGTTCATTGAAAGGTTTTGTGAGCGAGATGCCATTGATGGATCTACCAGCTATTTCAAAAACTTAAACCTGGTATAAAATAATTTAGTTCTGCAATCATGGCCCAGCTAGAGGCCTCATAGAGCAGTTATCGTCTGTAGGAGCAGTTGAGAACTCGCACAAACAATTTCTAAGTCTAGTGGACTTGTTTCGTGTAACTATCATGAAAATGCTGGTTTATAGATGGGTTTATCTCTTAATTTATTTATTATTCCGTGTGTTCTCAATATTCCATGTACTGCCAAAAATAAAAAGAAGAAAACCCGACTTTGTGTGCTCGTCGTTCCCATCCCGCGATTACAGCAGTGACTCTACTACCTTACCCCACAGCGGTCACGCTGCTGCCGAGGCCTATAGCCCAACTCACGAGCGTTAACCATCGGCCAAGCGATGCTATTTTTCAGAAAACCCGCAATTTTTTCGGAAGAACCTAAGCTTTGGCCGCCGTGGCTGTGATGGACAGATACACGCACAAACAAGCGGCAAACAAGACATCCTCGCATGTGCTCTGCCGGTGCTAATCAACGTCGACCATTATTCTGGAGCATATTGACTCTCAGAGTTTCATAGTTTACTCTCACAAGTTGAATTTTTATGCGCATTCCTGTCTTTGCAAAAGTCCATATAGCGTCATTTCATCTGTTTGGTAGAGCTCCAAACCTTTTTCAGTTGCTGGCTCCACACCCGCAGCGAGATCACCAACGAACTTTACCATTGTTTTACAGTCTAAACTTATTGCTAACCGCATGACTATGGCGCAGAGCGCGTCTTGTTTGTGGGGATATAAACTGCGCTAACTTTTCTGTGTGGCCCTGAAATTGCGCCCTTGTTGGTGCAGCGGCAGCTGACGCCACTTGGGGTTTGTGTCTTGCTTGGCTGCAGTTCTGCCTCCCATTGCCCGTCTCGTCCTTACTGAAGGCTTTTGATGGGCTCAACAAATTCACTTAGTGGCTACAACGCAACACTGGACGCCTATATGGACGCACCGAGCTGTGCTTGTGTTGCTCTCCTACCTTGACAATTGACAAATATTTGTGTATTTGTGCTCACTAAATTCACTTAGTGACTGCAGAGGATGCATCACTGGACATACTGTGTATGTAGACCAAATTGTGCTTGTGTTGCTTTTCTACCTGGAGAAATATTTGTGTATTTTTTGCCCTGGCGTGTGCCAAACTTTTTATAGTTTGCAACTGCTTCCTTATCCTTTCAATGTAGATGAAATAGGGAAATCTAAAGTGCAAGCGTATACGTTAATCTCTCGTTTTATTTTTCAAACGGTATCAGTGCAGTTGTTGTAGTACAAAAGTATTAGTGCAAAGTTTTTGTTTTCTGTATGAGAAAGGCTCATTATGAGCTAACGGTTCAACACTGTTAGGTACTTATGGACTAGCTGCTAGTTTGCGTCAACTGTAAGTCAAATATCGAATGGTTTTGAAAATGATGATAATAATTAACTAGAGAGTCTTGTATTGAATGGCAGAGTTGGTGATTTCTTTTATTGAAAATCGGATTTATATGATTTAAGTAGATGGTCCAAATAATTGATAGATTGGCATTTCCAGCTTGTCATCACAGCTATTTCAATCAACGAAGTGGAACTTTAATTTATTGTCAATTGTCATACATTTTTATGTCTGTCTTTAATCCTGTAATGCAGAATTTAATTCCTCCATATGTGTATCCAGAGTAGGGATGATGCACTCTTGAGGGCAGTCTTCTGTAACCAAATTCCATTGCACTGAGTTGAATGTGTTAACTTGTATCCATTTCACAACAGTGGTTTGGATCCTAATCACTCACTTGGTACTTGAATTTCATTTTACACTCGTGATATTCGCTGTAAATCTGAGCTGATACTTGTTTCTTTGTACTTTATCAGTTTCTCTATAGGCCCGTCTGGGGCAGAATGTTACATATTGTCTCCCATCTCTCATAGTACCCGCCTAATTCGAGACTCCAACATAAATTCGCACATTACTCATTTGGCTTCATTTCATGACACGGTTGCATCGGTAGGTGCAAGTAGGTGGTTTTTTATAGTTATTCACCATTTACTTCAAATGTCGCTTCCTGAGCCATGACCGTACCCACTGTACTGTAACTCAAGTTAGAATGTTAGCTAATTTCTATGGATATATTTTAATAGAAATTTGCTATCTCATCAGTAATTAGGGGAATTTCTCACTAATAAGCCAATATTGCAAAATGCACTTAAAATAGGCTTTTATCAAATAGGTAGGTACTCTTGTCATAATATTATAAAGTGACAGCATATAAGAACAAATCTGCATATTTTCTACTCCTAAAAGATTACACGCTTTTGGAAAATTATAGGAGATTATTGGTTATATGTCACCCCTATGGATATTGGGTAATTGCACTTGAATTTCCGATAGGACAGTTTGATGTTTTGGAAGAAAAATTATTCAAAAAGTAAATAAAAGACGAACACTGTCCCATATAAAGGCTCCTTGTTAATTATGGTTCCATATTTACTGTATAATTTTAAAACTATTATTTTGATCAATTTATTTTTTAATAAATCTTTCTACCTAAATTCCACTCCGATATGTACAGTTCTAGCAATGTATATCTCAGTGAAAGTGAACAACTAGAGCAGCATATGATTCTTTTAGTGTCTCCTCTACAGGGAGAACTTAACATCTTTCTAAAGCTTTTAACATGTCCTGTTTCTGTTCGAGAAAAAATGCTAGACGACACAGAACTCTTGAGCGGCATGAACAAAGCAAACTCTGAAGCTATAACTTGAGGGCGGATCGTTCTTTATATCCCAAATATTCATAATTTAGCTTGTATTGTAGGTACCAGTGTTCAGTTTATAAGAAAGCTACTTGGAAAAACACAATTTCGTAACTGCTACCGGTATAACTACACATACAGTAGAGCACTGCCTGTCTTCTTTTCGTTGCATAAAGAATGCATTTTGGTTGGTCCTCTAACGGAACTTATGATAAAATTATACTAGACGGCTATTTTTTCTCATCACACAACGTTTTTGTTGTAGTCCTCTATTTCAGGGGTGAATTATAAATCAAGAATTTACACTGGGACTCGAAACCTTAGGTGTAGCACTAAGTTCAACTGCCTCTAGCAAGCTTAGAGAGCAATTAAATCAGTTAAATAGGATTTAAATATTCAAAAAGAGAAAACCGAGTAAAAGTTAATTCAAATCAGTGACTTTTTATTATATAAAACGATAAAAATCTCAATTTAAATCATAATTAAATCAGCCTGATGCTGTAATTGAAACTTCCCTGTTAAAAGGTTTTGATAATTATGTTATAGTTTAAGTTACCGGCTGATTCCACTATTAACAGTAGCTACTTGATTATATTCTGCAATGAGTTACTGGGTTTTAATATTATCCAGTTATTGATTGCAATTGTTACTTTACTCTGTTCCTACGATCTTGACTTCCTGTTTACGTTCAGTGACCATACTCTTCCAGGCTTCAATCACTGAACGCGAATAATTAGCCCAGACTGCTGCTATTAGTATTTTGTTCACATGAGTTGATTTTGCTTTGCACCTTTTGACTGCGCAACTGTCTTTTAATTTTTGTAGCATTTTTATTATTTCCAATCAAAAAAATACTAGCGTATTTCGATTTATTCCCTTCATGGCCGTAGGGTTAGGTTCACCCATCATATGTTATGGGGCCCGACAGCATTGGCCACAAACTCGCCATTCTGTGAGCGCTCATCACTGTGCGTGCGTTCAAGTAAGCTTTCTTGCCGCGCAATAACCATAAGAAGCACTACCAAACCGTTTAACCTAGCCTAACATAACCTAACCTTACCTAACGTAACCTAACCTTACCTAACGTAACCTAACCTTACCTAACGTAACCTAACCTTACCTAACGTAACCTAACCTTACCTAACGTAAGGTTAGAGAGGTGAGGTTGGGTTAAGTTAGAAAGTTAGGTAAGGGTAGGTTACGTTAGGCTAAGTTAGGTTAGCTTAGGTAGAGTTTATTTTAGTGACGGCGCGCGCAGGAAAGCTTACGTGAACGCAAAGTGGTCGTGAACGACGATAGTGCCGCCCGGCAACCCCAGGGGGCTCGTGTAGGTTACCTTTGCTATTAGCTAGGCCACCGGGACGTCTGTCTTCGTACCCACTTTGCTTCCTTTCCGATTTCATACTCCTACTTGCTCATGCTTTATTCTGTTCTTGCTCTTCTTTCCCGACTTGCTGTTCCCATGTGCGTTGATCCTGTGTGGGAACACCTTCGTGCATGGGTACCCAATTTCTATTGACACACCCTATGTCCCTTGCTCTTTCCTCTGTGATATCGTTCCGTTCGGAAACGAAGGCTTAAACTTTCTGACTATAACTCGATTTGTTATTTGTAGATTCTCTTTGAAGCAGATGACGAAGACGCTCCATGGTCCTCCAAACTCTTTATTCCTATATTAACATTCAGAACTGTTCCCTTTGAGCAGCTTGGAGTCTGTGTCATATTCTCGATTGCATATTTACTAGAGCTTCAGATGAGAGTGTTGTGACCCACTTCAACTTTTGCGCGTTCCACCTTTTTCCCGCCGCCGCTCTGGTGCTTGTTTTGGTGCCCCACTTCCACCGGAAAAAACTTTATTTTTTTTATAAAAAGTTGAAGGTGTTTTAACGGGGCCGTTCTCTGGATATTGCGGGGGCTTCGTATAATGCAGCTGCTGTTTATTCATGCGAGGGCTGGCAAGAGTGTTTGCCCCGACAATTATGTAGTGTAGACGCTGCCTTGAACTCCAGCAGACTGTGAGGCTGCGGCCAAGATCACCATGTTCCCTCCCCTGACCA
>LQNS02000228.1:3009485-3031652 GCA_001587735.2 Parhyale hawaiensis
TTTCGTCTGCTTACGTAGCAGTCGTATTTTCCTTGCTGTATCTAAGTCCCTCTCTCCTTAGGTTTGTGTCCTAACCATATTTTACTAATTTCTGGATCTGGTTGTTAGTGAGGTCGTATACTGGGATTTTAAATTCGTCCTCACCCTTTAATGTATACACGTTCTCGAAATGAAATTCTTGAAATCTACCTACGGTTCTCTGTTGTCCGTTTTGCAGTGGGTTCGCATTAGTATTAGCTATGGTGCGCACTACTGGATGCATGCGCCACAGATACGGCAGTGATCTAATGCTACCGTGTTATACGTTTGGTATTCGGATGACGCGTCTTATTGCGCAGTATGACGCGAATGCGGGCGTCATTTGCTACCTATTATATGTGCTCTCACGTCCCTATTACTTGCACTGCGCATCACTCCCGATGAGCCACTTCTACTTCACTGCCTAAGACCATTGCCAACGTCATGTCTACCAATTATAGATGCTCTCATGTTCCCTTTACCGGCGCACCCTGCTTTTCTTCAGACATGTCTATTGCGCATCTCGCACTGCGCAGCCAGTGCTCGTGCGACCGTCTTACCCAGAATGCAGTAACGACGTATTTACGCTCGCTGCTCTTCCTCCTTGTGCCAATAGATTGCCGGCCCTCAGAGCCGCATTGCCTCCTTTTGTAATTGCGTAGCACCGTGCGCTGCGCCGCCAGTTGCGTACCGTTACGGGCGATGTTGTTGTCCCCGTGTAACACAGATTTTCATCGTCCCCGATAAACCGGATCGTTGTCCCACTCCCAGTAACGTAGATTGCCCTCTCCGTGTAACGTAGACTAGCGTGGCCTATGTCTGTGTAACGCAGATCGTCGCGCCCGGGTACCTAACGCAAATTATTGTCGCCCGCGTGACGTAGATCGTCGTCCCCGAATAACACAGATCGTCAGATTCCTATGCTAGCTTGATGTTAAGCTTAACCATATTTCTACGACAAAACATACTTTGGCCATCCAAAATAATTTATTGGTGTACTAGTAAATTCCGTCTATTCGGTTAATAGTTCATTTCCGCAGCAGTTAATTTAGCAATCATACGAGGACAAATCGGTGTTGTTCGCTTGATCTGTGTTCCTTAGCATAATATCACTTTAGTCCTGCGGCTTTTTGTAGTGTCCTCGATAATTGATATAAATTAACATTCTTGAATCCACAAAAATATCCTTATAAGTTGGTTATGTTTTTGGAGTCCAAACTTATTGACTACTATGGACAAATATACCTACGGATTTCATCAAGGACAAAATTTCTATTGTGTATCGTACTGCAATTCAATCTAATACATCGAACGACGTCCCGTGTGTGCTACCGCATGTGTTGTTGACGGAAATCCCATGCAGTCCACGACTGATGTCACTGATGCAGCGGAGATTACATGCAGACTTGGAAAAACCTGGGAAAATGAAGGTGTTCCTGCAGTGTATGGAGCTGACGCCGCTGTAATAAACGAAACTATAAGATGACGTTCAGTGACCTGCGAAAATAATAAGAATCTGTCACGAGCCTGTTCATTTTAGCTTGGGATAGATGTTATTTGAGACTGAAACGTACTATAGTTTTGCATAATGGTAACGTGAGAGTTGTCGCGTTCTTAAATGATCACACGCAGCAGTAATTTGGCTCGACGTTGCATGCGCTAAGTAAAATTAACAACTCTTGAAAAGAGTGTAGTATGATGAGAGATAATATTAATTAAAAAAAACGCATGGTTTGATTGCGAAACGGATACTTCCCTGAACGAAGTTAGTCTTTGAAGTTGTGGTAGAATGTGTAGATGTGTGTTTAGCTGACGATGTTAGGAGATGTAGATGAAGGCTTAGCTGCCAGTGTTGGAAGTGGCCCCATTGATGCTGCTCAGTCGTAACCAGCTGTCCTCAACTTGTCGGCACCGTTATTGCCTCTCAACACACCGTAAAGCTCTCACAGCTGTCTCACTACTCCCTCGCATGTGCTCCATGTGTTGGCTCTCTGTTGAATGGACCGTGTCTGGGATTCCTTCCAATGTACGATGCCCTCCGTGTGCCAGTTTAGGGCAACATCGTCGGATATTGTTGCAGGTGATATACACCCTCCCTTTGTAGTCATAAAATGAATAATTTGTAGGGTAAGAGTTTTCTTCTGCGCTGGCAATGACGTGTACTGTACAGCACCTTGTGTTAGGTTTGATATATTTGGAGGCTTAACGGGTTAGACGGCTGACTGCAAGCCTTTTTTACCCATTAAATTCTACGAAAATAACAATTTTTTTCAAATATGAAAGCTTTAGTGCATCAGGCGGCCCCGACTGCAGGACAGTTCGTCGCCCTGTGAATTCTGGAGACACAGGGAATAATTCTCCTGTGCCCATTGAGAGGATGGTTTATGAACTAGACTCTTACAATCAAAATTGTGTAGGTGCCTCATGTAAGATAACTATTTGGAAGTTAGTTTTTCTGCGCTGTCTCATCAGGTAATATTCTTTTGGGTATTCAGAAATTTCCAGTGAACACATGCGAGCATTCATTTTTTGTACGCATGCGAATACACGGTCACAAATAGAATGCAGTCAACCGACGTTTTGTCTTCTGTTTGGACGCAATTCAAGCGGTGCATAATTTTTTCTGTCCCACCGGACAGCTTGATTCACTGCACATCTCGGTTTACTGGACTGTTTAACTGTATGCTGCTAGAACATTTGCTGCTGCTGCTTCTTGCCCCTCTCGGAAAGCTCACCCCCATCCGAAACTTTTAAGAGCTTTTATTCAGTGTCTATAAGGAGTGGTATCAGATAATCACCTCATAATTTCCGGTTGGAATTCTTCATGTACTGCTTCTCTTTTCTTACAAGGAAATACTATATCGCAATGTGTCGTCCGTACAGAATACGTGGTTTTTTTTCATCATACATGTTGACAATCATAATCACTCTTGAATCTAAAGGTTCTTTGCCGGTATTGGTTTAGAACCTTTTTATGTTTTCTATTAAAAAATAGGAACAATGACAAGTATACTGCCTGGTGTAATACAGCAAAGAGATCTGATCTGATACGGGAAGAAACTTGAATAAAGTCCTTGGTTAAGGTAACAATTGACGTTTTTAAACAATAGGATTGTTGGATACAGCATAACGATCAAATCTTCCTCGTTTCCTATTGCTATCTGCCGGTACGAAATTTAGAATTCCATATATACATCGCTTTACAATAAGTCTTTCAAGATTACTCATGAAATTTTTGTCTTAAGAGTGCTTAGATTGCACCATTTTGAAGATATAGTCTGATGACACCTATGCCTGCTCAACTTCTTTTCATTTCCTTACTCTATCAGTAATGTTGCTATTTCTTCATTTGCGTTCGTCCCAAACGCAGAAGTCTCTATGCATGACATGCTAGATGCCCGCACTTTTTCTTGCCTCCACGAGGATTATCTCTACTTCCTCTTGGCAAGCGCCCAACGAAAATTTTTTTCTCTTGATATCGTTTGCATGGAACGATGCCTGCACGACCAATACGGTTACGTGAAGCACGAGATGTCAATAATGCATTTACCATGAGCCAATGTAGTGTTTTTGAGTGTAATTAGCTACAGCTGGACTGCTTGTCTGCATGGAGTACCGCTTTTACCATCGACTATATAACTGCAGTGGAGGTCTGGCACCATGCCACTCACCGCCTGCCTGCACCTCGTGCGCCACTGCCTTCACTTGCGTCATGTGTAGGGTGCCTGACTGCATTCTTCCCGAGATCTTGCGTTCCATGCCGTCACGCCCTCGCGTCCCGTCAGTCGATATTTCTCCTATTTGCTGCCGAGGAGCATTGGCCTCCGCACTTCCAAAATGCTTTGGTCAATAACGCAGAAATGCTTTATAACGCGATGCGTACCATGTATAGGAATGAATACTATAATCTGGTCGTAGGAATACGCCTACCTCTTCTTGGAATCATGGTCAATGCGTTCAATTGTCAACATTTTGCTTTTTTTCACCAATTTACTGCAGGTACTGTTTCGGTGATTTCAACTAACTTCTTTACTCGGGAGAGTCTAGGAGTTTTAGTTACGTTTGCCCGCAGCAACTGGAACAAGAATGTTTTCTGTAACGACCAGATATAACAGTTGATACGAATTTACGAAATGCGTGTTTTAGTTGACCGTTTCTCTCTTGGCGTGTCATGTCCGAAGCTGTCGAACTGGCGCTATGCCTCTCATAAAGGCAAACTCATCAGTTAAAGAGTTAGTACGACATTTATTCTTTTCTCTGTCCTCGCAAAACATTCATTTTGGTGTAATGATTGTGGCTCCATGTGCTGGAGCGTTTTCTGTTTGTAATAGAGTAGTATTACTACTCATGTGCTTAGCCAATCAAAAGTGAAATGTCACCCATGTTACAAAGGCTTAACCCTGTCTCTTTTCTGTTATTTTTATTCCACGTTAATATAATGATTACTGATTTAGAGGGATCGTTCAGCCATTCGATATTTGGAGCACCTGCTATATATTTTCTCTCACCGTACATCTTGCTTCTGCCATCTACGTCGAAGTTTAATTTTTGAAAACGTAGTGTTTGAAAGCCATACATTTGCCTGCCTCGTAGGTATTTTGTGCCGCTTGTTTGGGCTCAGGCGCCGCGGAGTTTTTGCTATTCTCGACACTGCATTTTGCTATACGGTCCCTGTATTCGTGTCAATACATAGACGGTCTCTGTATTCTTGTCAGTACTTGAACGATCCCTGTAATTGTATCAACGGATAAAGTGCATACTTTGACTAATTTGACACCTTTGTTTTGGCCTTTCTAAGCCCGTTGCTGTGCTATTCAAAGTAACTGTTTTATTGTCGCGCTAATCTTAATCTTATCACTTGAAGTGTACGGCAACGATCTCAAACAGCGTCACTGTTCCTTAAGTGCAGCCTCATATAGCCTGCTACACGAATTGACATTATATCCGGTTCCGCTGAATCCTCACTAAGTCATCCAAACTCATTGTGCATAAAATGTCAAGCAGCAATGCCATATGGTTAATTTAAGTTTACGATTTGTATCATTATTATATCTGATGACAAGGAAAGTCAGTGCGGTTTTTATAGTGAATTGTTCTAAAAAGAAATCTCAAAAACTTCCAGGGTTACCGGATACTTCTTTTACAATCTGTTTAAACGGCTCTTTCCATTTACGGTGTTTTCCGTACATTAAAGTGGTAAACATTGTGATACAATTAGGTCAAATAACCCTTTACATTTTTAGTACTTTCTTTAAATTTAAGTGAAAAACATTCGGTTTTTCTCGAGGTGCGAATATCCCCCCTGAACGTTTTATTTTACTGTGTCATCCTGTCAACGGACGGTTAGGTAGAAACCTGACTGCTTGGGTGACGGGTTTATTGACAAAAATCTCTTCAATGTTTAAAATTTATTTTTAAACGCTTTTAGATCTTTTCTTTTCATACTTTGAATGCTAGTTAGCCTAGTTATTTAAGGTTTAATAGATGCCTCTTCTCACAGCTAGTGAGATCCGAAGCCATAAGCGTCGACGCTAGCCGTTAACAGTATAATTATGACGCGTGACGATTCAGGTGTCTCGCCGCTTCCAGCGACTTCATAAACCAACGCCTGCTCCAGCCGGTAGCTGGTGGAAGCGATCGGCTGCGCCCACACATACCAGTGTGGTCGTGTCTGGGTGTCGTCCGGAAGCGCTTGCCAGTGCCTTTTGTACGGCGGGGCAGAGTGCAAAGGTCTCTAACATTTCAAGGTCTGCTTGACCCCTTCGACGCCGTGCTACAGATCGACATTTAGCCTATGCTTCGCAAAACAGAGACCACTCTTACCCAATGTGGAGTTCAAAGACAGCACTTAAAACCTGTCCACAGTAAACTAAACGGCTATTAACATCATGTGCAATGAGATGTGTCGTACATGTGCGTTCTCCTTATGGCAGTCGCAATTGAAATGTTACCAATCTGGCAAACCAGCGACTAAATGCACATGGAAATAAACTTTGTCTAATCGTTTGTTTTCTAATAAAAAGAATTCTATGCAAATAAGTAAGTTGCGTCATGTCATTGAAGCATGCTGAATTAATTGACTGGTTGTTATGTCGCCGCCTTCGCTCGTGAGCTGAGTTCTGGTGCGAGTGCAATTCGTAATTTGACGCTTATGCCGCGCATTGTTCACTGTGCGCAGCGAAACGAGATCTTACAACACTACCTTTCGTCTTTACGAAGCTAACTAACCTCTTAGTAGACGATCTTTGCATAACATTACTAGTCTGACTGAATCTGATGTATTGCTGTACATTTTAATTTGCATGTTTGCATTGCTTTGTAATCACACCTCGTAACGATCTAAAATGGCAGTAATGTCCAGATGTTTCATAATAAAAGATATATCTAAGAAGTTAAAATTGCTTGTTTGGCCCCCACACCATGCACTTGACACTCAGAAAGTGACAGCAATATAATCCTCTAACAGTTGCATGATAACACGAAGTATCTCTCGGAAAGTCCAGCGATTTCAGAAACTACACAACAAAATGTCCCGGGCTAGTAGCTACGTCGTGTTCAATACTTGGTCGAGTGAAAGGAGATCAGAAGAAATGTGCTTGCGTTGTGCCTGGTGTCAGTGCGGCTGNTCTACACAACAAAATGTCCCGGGCTAGTAGCTACGTCGTGTTCAATACTTGGTCGAGTGAAAGGAGATCAGAAGAAATGTGCTTGCGTTGTGCCTGGTGTCAGTGCGGCTGCCTGTGGAATGTGGTCCCCCATTCCAAACTTGCCCTCGATGCCAGTTGATGCCCCCGTGTATAAGTACTGGCCTCGCCATCGCCATAATGATAGGGCATGCATTCCTGTCGTCTCGGCGTCTGGAGCCGAGTTTGCTTCGGCTAATTTTTGTCACCCCCCACCTTTCGGGCTGCATGGAGCGACCCCTCTTGCAGTTCCGTTATGAGCATTGCGCGAGTGTCGTAGAGCATTGAAAGTTGTATTGTTCGGTCCCTTTGCGTATCTGGTGCTGTATGGTCTAATGAGATAGGAATAAATAAGGGTAACTAGCGCGCATAGGTCGCTTGAACTGCTTATCCTTGCGAGAATAGTAATCGTCCGGCTGCACCTCTTACTTGCAATCCCTCATTCGAGTCAATGAAACAGCATTTAACAGCTGTAAATCGGACAATTCTATTGACTCTTTTATCGGTGACACCTTTTCTTATTATTTATAGGTAGCCATAACTGCGAATTTCAAGTGGTTGTAGCATAATCCCGTGAGGTAGACTTAGCAATTCACCTTTCTTCATGGCAACGTAGCTTGCTACGCTGAACGCATCATGCAGACTTTGTTCTTTTTTTGTGCTCTCGGTGTCCTCGTAGACAAAGTTTTGCGACTGCCAGCGAATCTTTCTACTGTTTTGTTTGAAAACCTTGGCCGTTTCCGGGCGATCTCGTAATTTTTCAGGACTGCAAAAAACTCCTCGCACATCGTAATTAATTGTCTGCTTTAAATGCTTTTGCCACTGCGTGATGCACTGTTTCAGATGTATCTTTAAAGTGTGGACGGACGAAAAAACATCTCTTAAATGATAACGCAAGCTAACTCTTTTTGCACAAGTATGCCACCCCGGCGGTGTTTCCGAACACCTGGAAATTTCGGTCTATTGTTCCCACTATAACTGTGTTATTTGCAACCAAACATGGCTATAGGTTCTCCTGTTTCGCAGCTGTTACTTTTCGGATTATATACTTATGTGTGACCGTTGACCAGAAATGTAATTAATGTTTTATAATCCATCGGATGATGTTTAATTAATTTTAATTGCATTCCTATGATCCATAATCATATGATAAGAAGACAGTTCATTCAGCTTTTCTTTTCGCTGGTACCACCCTTTCCTTTGCTTCACTCTGTAGTATTGTCGCCCAGTCTATATTATCTTGTACAGATTCTACATCTCATGTATTATGATATACTCGGGAGAAGGAATAAAGTAGGCCATGAGCTGGATTTAGTTATTTTGATCCGGCTTTTGTATGCTACGGGGAATCACGCTTGGGGAGGGGGTGGGAAGCTCATTAGCTCCCACATCTGTAGCCTTTGGAGCATACAGTATTTCACTCCGTGGCCGCTTTACTTCCTCCCCCTTCATTTCTGTTAGCAGTTACTACAGATAACATTATAAAGACGTGCCTCTTAAAATAACTATATGAATATTGATGATGATAATAGCGACATTTCCCGTAACTGATGCTTAATCTTCTCATTACAGGAAAGCCCGTCGCAAGGAGCGAGAGAGTCCTGCAGCGGAGCAGGAGCACAAACTCTACCTGGAGGAAGCTGTGCTCGAGAGAAAAATTCCTGAGACTGACCTTAGGCAGCTAGTGGAGTTNTAATCTTCTCATTACAGGAAAGCCCGTCGCAAGGAGCGAGAGAGTCCTGCAGCGGAGCAGGAGCACAAACTCTACCTGGAGGAAGCTGTGCTCGAGAGAAAAATTCCTGAGACTGACCTTAGGCAGCTAGTGGAGTTGCCTCCCGGCCTGGGGTACCATGAGTGGCTAGCTTCACACAGTGAGTTTCTTTGATATCTTTGTGCATTATATTGGTATAGCGCTAATGAATACCGCGCCGCATTTGTGGTGCTTCAGTGAAGTGCCTGCTATTATCACACGGCATAATTGCGATATAATTATGCTAACGGGTGGTTGCCATGACTGTGAAGGTTCTAGAGCACATTACATCGCCAATAAGAGGACGACTTGCGTACGGTTCCTAGAAGCCAGTCAGATCATTGCCTTGGGTGCTATAGGACCCGGCATTACGCGCTGCTGCGACGTGCGGTTAGTACCCAATCGGAATATTTTGGGCGATTATCCAATGCCGTCCTGACAGACATCGGACAACTGCCTATGGTTTTCCAATAGGGTAGGGCTGATTCACGCCTAAATGTAAGTGGAAGACGAGGCGAGAACTTTTACCCCGTACGAAAATTAGTTTGCAAGTTAAAGCTATTGTATCTTACAAGACTATATTTTTTGTTTCCTTAGTAATGGCGTCCGATAAACTAATTTCATTCGTATTTTTTATATCTCTGCATTAGATGCTAAAACGATGGTCAGTAACGTTGTAAGCATTAAGAAAATGTTGTTATCATGTGCAATTATCACCTGCAAACGAAGTGAGCGAGGTGATAATGTTTTCGTTGAAGATTTAAATATATATATATATTTGCCTGCCCATCCAAAAACAGGCCGAAGGAGTTGAGCAATGTTCATAATTTTGTAGGGAGTCTGGTGGGTTGCTCTAGATGTGACCCATTCCCAAAAAGTAGGATTAGCTGGCCATCGAAATTGACAGCGATGAATTTTGTTGTCATTCCATCCAAAATGAGGCAAAAGGAGTTTAGTTACAGTAATAATTTTTCTAGGTGGGTTGACAGAGATGTGAAAAATGGCAAAAAAATCTTGTGTTAGCTGGCCATAAAAAATGACGGCGTTGAATCTAACTCCACCTAAAATGAGACAATCTTGTATGAAACCCCAACATTATCAGCATTGAACGAGGCATTTCAAAGCAAAACTAAGGTCGAAAGTAAGTAGCTATATAGGACAAGTGCATCGTCATCAATATTGTACCAGGTGCGAGCCCCCAAAGATCGATCGATTATAGCTGGTGGCAGAGCGTGTGCCGAACATACTTTTTTTTTCTAAATAAAGCCCAATAAGGTGCACAACAGAAAGCGTTCAATAAAATCGTATACGGTTCACGTGTACTTTTTGGAAGTCTCTGCGCTACCAGAAGGTAGCAGGGCAAAACGTACGTTTCTTTTAGTACATGGCAGGTAGAATCATAATAAACTGCATAACTGAGGACCCCACCGCTACGTCTTGGTAGTTGCAAGAAAAGTGCATGTAACGCGCGTGCTACTGTAACAGCAGCAGCAGCGTATAAGCAAAACGTACGGTGTATATTCTCAGTAGGAAGCCTGACAGCTACTTTACGACTGCTTCCACTTCTATGTCTTGATAACTGCTATGCTATAAAATTGCATATAATGCACGAGCCAACTGCAGCTGCAGCTCAATTTAAACAGAACACGCGGTGTATAGGTACTCTCAATAGAAGCCTTGAAGCTTTATAACTGAGGCTACCCCTATTATGTCGCGACAGTTGCAAAAAAAATGCATATAACGCAGTAACCAAATTAAGTAGCGGCAGCCAGCGCGTGATCCGAACAAGAGGAAGAACCCAAGAGGCAACACCAGGAGAGCAGGCAACGACTTTCACTGACACACTTACTTAGCATCGCCGCGGAAAAACTGTACCTCTCCCAGCGCGCTGTCGCCGCAGCAGTTGCAAACTAGCGCATGAGAAGCTTTTCTCGTCGTCGCTCTTCGAAACCATCACCAGGACGACGTCTACGCTCTACGGTTTAAATGGCACGACAGCGTGAGCACTCACGCTAGGTGTGAAGGAAGAGAAAGAGCAAAGGCTACAGAGCGGAATCGTTGCGCCGACCCCGGAGGTCTTCACGCAGATCATTCCTCCATCTCGGAGGTGATCACGGACGTGCCTGATTTCCAGTGTCACGCTCGGTCGAGGAAATAAGTGCAACCGGGAAAATCATTCCGTTGGGAGAACGAAGCGCCATTTGGAAGTAACGCACGAACGGATAAGATATACGAGGTTACGGGAACGATATCGAACTGAAGAATGAACACGGATCCGTAAATTGCGTTTCCCACAGTCTACCACAAGGTAATTCGGCGAAAAAGTATGTCTCCCGTAATTTCTACCACTAAACTAATTGAGGTACCGTGTTACCCAGCAGAAACATGAATTCAAGGATAACCAGCAGCGGGTGTTCGCGTCTGATGTTGGGAAAGAAGTTAGACACCATCTCATATCTTTGCAGTATGTGATGCGATACCAACCCCCCCCCCACCAGGAAAAAATAATAATAGTGATAAAACGGAATCGGTAAAGTGAAGGTGAGAAAATAATGAGGTAGCGCTGATTAGCTTCTGATTTTGCTGCGCTACCAGTGTTATTAAGAGAATGATGTTATCTGTTATGGGTTACTATTAGGAGTTGTTATACAAGCCGAGTACATGCCACCGTTTGAAGTTGCAGCCTACATTGTTGAATAAGCGACCGTTTCTATTGACAGAAACGCAGTGGGGTGGGCGAAGGCTGATATCTAATAATAGAAAAAGGTGTTGATTGAGAGAACGTTCAGGTAGCGTCCTGCTCAAAATTGTTCTTCATCGTGGGGGAGAACTGGCCTGTAGAGTTGCTGTGAACTGAATTCCCAATTGCAACGTGCTCTCTGTATGCGGAGCTGATTGCAATTCCCCATGAATTAATGATACCTACTGTACTCTTGCAGCATTTATACGAATTATATTAACTTTGCCTTTTCGTTTGGGAAAATCCTTAGTTTCACCGCATTGACGTACTGAATTTACCCGCGCGGATTGTATGGAGTAGTATTCCGGAAAAGTTTTGACCGATTGTGAAACATTGAGGTTTTCTGAATATGTAGCGTTTTATTATATCTGTGAATTAAAGAGGTATCTGAACTTTAGGTAAGCGCTGTGAAACCGGAAAAGTACTTCGATGGAAGTCGTCATTTGGCTTTATTTGTGCGGTAGAAGAGCAGACGTACTGGGCGGCATCAACGATTCGCTTTACGGAACAACGTCAAGTTTTTCAAAATCTTTTGCTACGTGTAGGAAGAATTGAGTTGGATATCTTACAAGAAGAGTGTTCCACTCATACAAACAGGGAGCTTTCAGTACCCAATGCTCCCACATAACTAATGAAAGTCGTACACCACCTCGTGCAGCAAAGGAAGTCTGTCGAGCGCAACGTTCCATAGCACACGCGGGAGGAGCGTCTTGCCTGGTGACGCGCATGGCGGATGTTGCCCGTTTGGACGCTCTCCCTCCTCAGCCGGAACTGATGGGGCCAACATACCAGCCTGACCCTAGTAACTGTTGCGGCTCCTTCGTGCCTGTTTTCTCCTACGTCAATTTCACGCATACTTCGCTAATTGCCGTTATTCGTCAAATGCCTCGCAGTGCCATTATCGTCTCGATCAGCGTGCTAACTAATGAATGCCTTAAACATTACCGCTTACTTCTTAATTGTTCAGCTATTAAAAAAGTTCCTGACGCCGCCAGTGCAACTATTACCGTACTTATTCTTTGCAAATATGTAACTGGCAAACAAGAGCATGGAAATTTTTCCACAGAAAGCTCGTATGTTGAGCCCATTTGTTTTAGTCACTCCGAATGACTACGGTATAGTAGTACGTGTTCAACTGCAAAATGTATCGGCCTTGCTGCTGGCCATCAAGATGTAGCTATCTTAACCTTTATTAGCTCTATGAGACTTCTGCAGGTTTTGAAAGCATTCCTTCGGTGCATTTTGAAGTAAAGTTTATCCGCAGCGACCTACCGGAACAGTGCGGGACGAGCTCGCAGCTGGGCCCCGTTGTTACCTTATCAGATGCTGCCATCGGTGCAGAGCCAACGGGACTGTTTTTGTCACGCTACCAAGACGCGACAGAAGTGCGCTGCATACGTGTCTGATGGTGGTGCCTCAACGATAACAACTGTCGCTATCGCTGATAAGCTTTTACTCTCTCATCCTCCAGTCTCCTTCCATATCCGTTGCTCATTTCCGACGTTGTGACCAGTCCAGTGTGACCTAATTGAGCGTTATTACTTTCCACGTTGTTCACGAGTACGGTACGTTGCAAGGGCCGCTGTGCGTGCATCTTCACTTGCCTGCTAAACTGTCGGTAGGCTTCCTTGCGGTAGAATAACTAACCCGATATTATGCGATTTAGTCCCGACTGTCCCGTACGATTAGCACTCTTCGGAAGAGTTCAGATAAAAAAAAAAGCTCGTCTGTTGCTTCCTTTGCGTCCATTTGTCCCGAGTCCACTTTCGCGTAGACCTGGTAAAGAAATAAATACAGCTCGCTACGAAAGCGGGTTTGGGTACTTCGACCAACACAGATAATACAGCAATTTTATTTAACGAAGCACAAAGCGTTTGTGGCATGTGCGTTTGGTCACGCATGAGAGGTAGCCCGCAGTTAGAGAGGTGTCCATTAGCGTTCGTAGGTAGCGGTTGTGTGCGGGTCAACGCGGTCCGTGCGGAAGCCAGGGCGCTCATGCGTTCTAAGGTCAACTGTTTCGCGTGCTCCTGGCTCCGTCCGAACTTCTTCCTTCTCCCCTTTCCCCGCATTGTTGTAGCTCTCGCATTGTCAGCTGTTTCACACACTCCGACAGCGTACTAGCGTTTCCTTTCTCCTCATTGTATCTTATCTTTCAGCATTTTCGGTCACTGCTGACTCCTTCCAAATTTCTTTCTCCTTTCCTTTTCCACTTAGGATCTTTACTCGATGTCCGTCTAGTGCGCAGTCGCGCGGTTTTCGAGTTTCCAGGCATTATTGAGTGCAGTAGTTCCGTCCCGTTTTGTACTTTAAATATTAATCAGTCATAACATGGTACGGTGCCGCTTGCATCCCATCCTACAGCCCATCTTATGTTACGAAGTGTAGCGCCCTCATGGAGGTCCCCATAGTTTGTACCTTAGCTATAGTTAGGCCTTCGGAACGACTGTGTTTCGTGCCCACTTTACTTCCTTTCATTCTCATATTTGTACCAATGACGCTTGCTGCTGTTCATCTTATTTCCCGACTTGCTGTTCCCATGCGCGTCAACTCTTGCACAAGTTCCGCGTTTCTCTCTACATTGTTTCATGTCCCTTGTTTCTTCCTCTCTTTGGATCGCAGTGTACGCTGTGAGTAAGGATTCACCGAGAAATGTAATTTTAACAGTAATATGTAGTTCTGTTTGTCGTTTTCATACTTTTCCAGTACGATTATAACTTGAGGTGCAACTATTGTTGCCTTCTTCAATATTAATGTATACTGTTTCCCATCATTGGCTGAAGAGTATTTTCATTATTGTATTTTTTTTTTCCTTTGGACAGCAGCTTATGAAGGAAAAGACGCTGCGCGCTGTGTTTCAATTTGCATACAATGACACAAGCCTCCATGTTCATGGTGCTGAGGAGCTTACCAACGAGTCGGTCACCTTAACAGCAATGAACTCGGCTGAATGTTTTCAATGCGATCTTTAGTTAAACTTCCCCATCCGCGAAAGTTTTGACCTAAAAAAGAAGAACGAATGTGTAGAATTAAAGCTAAAGGAATTTCAAGTACGGAGGAAGAACAATTGACTGTATTCTTTGAACATGTTTGGTACATACTACATACCAACGTATCCCTTTTCCTCATCTCATCATCTGTACAGAGCAATGCGCTACGTTATCACTAAGTCATAGTTGAACGTACCCTTTATAATGCCATCAACATATTAGTATGCGCTCAGCATTCAATCTTTTGATTTCATTGCACGAACGCACCGCTCGTCGCGGAGCGTTTAACTTTTCCCAGTACGAGTCAAATGTAAATTTATCGTTGTGTTCTGACTTAATTAGGTTCCAGTGCTGTGTTGATACTGTTATTGATCTACCCAAAGGCACCATTTCCATGAAGACTCACTAGCTGCTCTCCGTTGGGTGCACGCGTCTCAGCCATCGTGCATCGTAGAATAGCAGGCATGACGTAGCGTCCCACTGGAGTGCTTAGGGTTTTTGCAGGCGGTAGCATTGCTGCAAGTCGTCAAGACGCTCTAGTGTGCAGTGAAAGCAATGCATGGCAAGTCTGTGTTTGTATCGTCATGCTGGTGGTGGCAATCTGTGCTGTGGAGCTGCGGCTGTTGCTCTTCCTGATGTTTTGCCGCCGATTGGCCTTGTAGCTATCGTATTGGTCGTTTCAATATCGCAGGACTTTTGGGGATGCTGGTTCATGTATCACTCCCCGTTGTGCCAAAGTAAGAATGCTATCAGCATTACAATGCTGTAATATTCGTTTTGCTAGTGGTTGATGCACGTTCGGAAATTAGTTCACCATTTCAATTGTACTCAATTTCAGCTATTGACTCATGAATGACAACACAAAACGATACTTATAATTAAGATACTGAGTATACCATCTACTTTAACCATTAGGGGCGGTGCGCAGATTTATAAAAGTGATGTACTAGATAACTAACTATACTGCAATACTTTTCGTATTGCATAATGTTCCAACGAAAGTGATGCAGTAGAGAAATCTATCCATCGGCTTTAACGGGTTAATTAAATAGAAATTAATGCAAAACAATGAATGTCGTAAATGGAAATATTTGCTGCTTTGTTGTAATCTTAGGTTCGTGCATCCTAGTATTTGTATGAACGACGACCAGTGCTCTTGAACTACATTCCATTTCCTTCTTTATCTCCCATAGCGAACAACTTTTCTCGTTTTGGATCGGAATGCTGGTAATGTTCCGCAATAAGAATATATAAGAGCTAATACTGGAGAGAAGACTTGCTTGTACAGCACCGTAATACTGTGCGGTGCAACTGAGTGAGGTTACCTGTGCTGGCATCTCCACTTAATTGTTATAGTAGTTATTGCGCTTTTCTCGTTCCAGGCCACGTCATGCAAGTTGCACGCTCAATTTGCAAGCGAATGTTCAGCTCGCGCGTGGTTCAGCTCAGGTGCCATCTGACCATCTACCCATAAGTTGAGCGTGCAGTTGCAGAGTAGGTATGGCCCCGGATAATTTTTTTTTTAAGATAATTTATCGTGTAAAAGACTATCAACAAATTATTCTTGTCGCAAGCATCGTTCATCGTTTCGCTTCTACTGCGCTAGCGTTTCAGAAAGAGAGAGAGCGTAACTCCAACGCTGTAGTTTACCGTCATTATCCCGCTGCTGTCCGGTCTGATGTTCGCGAAAGCAATTATTACTGTGCTGTCAGTCTGTCTCTTAATGATACGTATCAAGAAAGCAATAATTACGTAGGTAATAAGAAGAAAGCTGCTCTTCTATACATGCAGCGACGCACATTGTATGCTGACGATCCGAAGAACTGCGAGTATCTGATAACGCAAGTGTAAGGATAAAAAACGAAGTGCGCTTTCCGCTGCATGTTTCGGTCGTTAGGCATATGTGTCTAGTCTCAGCCGCATAATTTGTGTCTCCCTGTACGTTTCCTATTGCTCAATATATTAAGACGAAATTACGCGGCACTTCTTGACGAAGGCTAGCATCATCACCTGCTTCAATCATCGACGAATTGTGAGACCGAAGCGATTCACTTTACTGACAAAAATAAAGGTATTTTCTTATATCTGTAGTCATGGAGAGTTCCATAGATTAGCTAATCTTATTAGTCGCGAGCGTTGGTTTCGTTACGGGAGCAGAGTTGACTTTGAGGCCCTCTCAAAAGCAATTGTTTTTGAGTTAACGTATGAAACTTAATCCAAAAAGCGCAACCAACGTTTACAGCTGGATTTCCGGACAACTAATACCTATGAAATCAGCTTATCTAGACGGAACTGTCCCAGTCGGTAACACCTGATGTCAGTGGTGGAGACATGACTACAATTATACTAATGCACCATTTTCTCTTGCAGCCATCGACTTCTTCCAACACATAAATTTGGTGTACGGCACCATCGCAGAATTCTGCACCATGAGTGGCTGTTCGGACATGAGCGGCCCCGCCACTCGCCCCTATCTTTGGTTTGACGAAAAAGGCAAGAAAGTCAAGGTGGCGGCTCCCCAGTATATCGACTACGTTATGACATTTACACAGAAAACTATCAACGACGAAACAATCTTCCCTACTAAATTCGGTAAGTCATGGTTTCTATTTACGTTTTTGTTTGCGCACCTTACCCAGGCTTTCAGGGCATTTTTCTTTCTTACTCACTTTACTTCCATTTTCATACTCCTAGTAAGAATTCTTTGTGCTGGTCTTCCTCTACCTGCCAGCCTTGCCGTACCCGTGTGTATTTTGTGGGAACACTTCCGCGCATGGGTTGCGTTTGTCTTTTAACATACTATTACTCCCCTCCCCCTTGCTTTTCAGTTTTCAGTAGCCAGTTGCTACGTTTAAGGAGGAGCCAGCAATTCATGAATTCAGCACCAAATTTAGGTCACTGCAACTATACCGTAACAAATATACCTACCTTACATCGGTGGAGAGTTTCGTTTATATACAGTATTAATTTGAAGCTTATGTAGAATTTGGTGACTTGTTTACGATTTATGTTAACTTCTGTGCTCCGTCCGCGTACTAAAAGATAAATAAACTGTGTAAGTAATTCTTTGCTGAGCTGTTAACACTTGAAAGTAGTTTGCTGCGCCAGCATTCTGTATTGTAGGATGTTTATTGCTTGCTTGTTTTGTAAAACATACGCAGTTGTTGGAACAGATTTCATTTATACGTCATTAGGTTGCGAAGGCAAGTTTGGCGTGCATATGAACCTACGTTCTTTGACTACCTCAAAAATGAATATGCATTTTGTTATAATAGCTTAATGCCTAGTGTACTTTAACTGTCATTAACGTGTAAAGATATACTATAGCATTAAGTTAGAAACTAAATTCTTGCCTGTTTTTCAACATTTTGGAATCTTAAGACCGGCAAGAACTTAGTTTCCAACCTAATATTGCACTGCAATGCTCATCAGTTTCAAGGCCCGGCTATAGTTTTGCTGTCACATTGCTTGTATACACTGAAAAATTTCTGCCCTATTTGCTGCAGTGGCTGTGGGAGCTAACGATGTGGTGTCTTCTGTTGCAGAGAACGATTTCCCGGTGTCGTTCGAGTCAATCGTGAAGAAAATTCACCGCCTGCTATTCCACGTAATAGCTCATCTTTATCACAGTCACTTCCGAGAGCTGGTGTTACTGAGTCTACACGCACACCTCAACTGCATCTTCGCTCACTTCACCCTCTTCAATGAACGATTTAGATTGATAGAGGAAAAGGAGACAGAGATTTTGCATGATCTTGTATTGGCACTTAGGTTGCATCCTGAAGACAGAAAAGCTGAAGGTGGCGAAAATACGACGACGACGAGTGCTGCCAGCGCTGCTGCACTGCAGGAAGCAGTTAGTCACTGCAGCAGTGCGGCGGAGTGCAGCACACCCGGTGTTGCAAGCAGTACGAGTGGCAGAGCGTCCCCAGCTGTCGCAACTACTGCAGGCGCAGACGCTGCCGAGCCACAGTCTGCAGTAACCAGACTCGAGGAATCCATTTCCTCCTGTGGTACCCTAGCTTCTGAAACAGGCGGCGATGCGCCTTTTATTAGTCCAGGCGTTACGGATACAAGGCCATAGTTATCTGGGTTTCTAGTTGAATCAATAATATCGTAGTCTAGTAAAAGAATTAGTCGTGGTTGTTTGAAGTGATCATGATGCCACATGCGGTCTGGGGAGCTACAGTTACGCATGTTGGTGCTTTCAGCTTCATTCGAGTGCGCTCGACATAACATCCCCAGATCTCACCATTCTGTTAGAACGTTATTGTATATAAGTGTTGTAAATGGTATAACTTCCTATGCCTAATAATGAATATAGTGATACTATTTATATGTATCTTAGGTTTCTGTTGAATTTGTCAAATGTCTTCTATCGCATAGGACACGTTTCACCGGGAAGTGCATTGTTCTTCCAAATAGTCGAGGCGAAGACAGTCAGGCAGCCAGTCAGCGTAGAGGTCGGGATTGTGGTTGCAGCAGGGCAAGATGACAACCCTATTGCATATTTTATCTATTCCGAAAATAATATGTGCTGAAATTTCAGAAATATACTTATTTCATATATTTACATCTATGAAAATATTTGCTCATTTTTGGAACATTCTGTGCAAATATTTAGACTTCACCATTGTTATAAACTTCGTGATCTGTGGTATTTCAGCTAATATTCGTTGGTACAACAATCAAGATAAAGAGTCCAGTTACAATTATTTTCGTCCCTAAAACTTAACAAACTGCTGTAGTTTTAAAAGAACATTGTAATCACGGTTCTCAGTTACCCTTCATATCGTCTTGTTGCTTGGGACGAAATAGGTCGCCATGATACTAAAAATAGGCGCTTATTTCTGTGTGGCGTTTGCATTGGCTAGCTTCCGTCGCGCTGCCCCAGCTGGCCACTCTACACTAGTCGCTATGTGATGCCTCCTTTACTCGTTTCTGTTTGCAGTACAAAGCTTTCCAAATATGATTCTACACAACCTCAGCAGTTACTTTACTCGAGGTCTTCAGATCTGTGACTTCCTGAAGGCGCATGTAAAGGCCCCCTTCCCCTTTCTAATTAATCCATTAAGGGTCATCATTGAACCAAAAGTCTTCTTGCAACTTTATGATTGTTCGGATCATCCAATGACTTACGCTGCCACCTAGCGTCGAAAGTGTCCCAAAAATTGCAGTTATTTTATTAGCATACACAGAGCAAATTTGCTTTCTGAAATTAGAAAAAAAAATCTTTGTTTTAGTCTCTTCTATACGTAAAGCAAGTAACAAATTTTGTTCAGTAATAAAATTTAATAAATCGTTTTAAAATCGAAGTTTATTTGAACATAAAATTTCGTCCCAAAATGGGACATTGGCCTTTAATGGGTCAACAGAAGCTAACTTTTTTTACCGCAGCCGCTGAGATAGCCGTTGTTGTGAAGCAGTCCGTTGTGTAGTTGCCAAGCCTATGAACTTGTAATTATTATTTGTTGGTGGTCGCATGCGACACATCTTGAGAATTTATTTAATTTTATTTTCTTCGTACTTAAGTCGTGTATTGTTTTCTTGATTACCCTAACTAGCTTCCTAGTTTTGCATAGGTATTCCTTTGTCATTTCTTTTTAGCTATACAGGACAAAGTATGATCTACCCTAAGCATTACTTCGCCTTTTTTTCTTTTTTTCTACGAGTTACACGCTACCGCAGACTATGAAATTTGGCTTGTGTTATTTAAGAAAGTTTGCTTCCTCTCTTCCATTTATAGACTATCCAAAAGTATTGAATGTGACCGCCTTCATTTTCTCAAAAACTATACATTACTTACCGTTGTGCAATGTTTACTCGAGCGAAAAAAAAATTATTTCTTTCGTAATGGTGAAGCTCAACTTTTGCAAGCACCGGCCTACTACTGCTCTTCTAGAGTATGGACAGACTAGCGCATGATGTCAATAATAGATCATATGCGTCAATTCTAGTGCCAACATTTCTATGGTGCCTCATTTCACAGCAATTATTGGTGACTACCTCGAAATGCAAATAACACTCGTGTAGTTGACCTATTGTGATTGTATGATTTGGTCTGCTGTTCACTATACTCCATTATTTCGTGCACTGTATAACACTCACGATTGGATTAAAGAGATACTTGATTTTCACACATCGATGGAAAGTGGGGAGAGAGAGAGAATTAGCTGAATAGGAACATCGATGGAAAGTGGGGAGAGAGAGAGAGAATTAGCTGAATAGGAAAGGCTGTTCTTGCGTGTATAAGATGGGACAGAACTAATGCTCTTAGCTCTTTGCGCTAAGGGTGTTACGCTGGGTAACAGTTATGCTTCTCATATTTATACATCCCATCCCTTCAAACAATTTAGCATCTCCTAAACCTGCTTTTCTCAATACTTTTTCAATCATTAGAAACTCCTGGTAAAGTTCCTCGTGTGTTTATGCTATCTAGTCCACTTTCTCTCTGTGCTTCATTATAATATACTAAGCTGCATTGTTTTGAAGCATTTTGTTACCTCAGCTGCACGCGTATGACGCGTGAATTTTGTCATTCCTAAGGGAACATTTACTGAGCAATGATGATGGAGGAGATAGCCGTTTGTTAGTTCAGAGGCATGCGTCTGCGTTGCGAGGTTTTGCGCTTCGATTGCTAGTATTAGATATGTTTTTAGTTATTTTTTGTGCGTCAGTCGCTGTTTATTGGGAGTTCTACTTGCGGACAGCCGATGTTTCATCTGGTTGCCTTGAACTGTTCAAACACTGTTTTTTACGATGGAAATTTTGTATCACGGAAACTGTTGAGTGTACGAGTTGCTTTTCAGTCCATTTCAAGACGAACTCTCCACCTGTTAATTTTAAACAGGTACTTTAATACACCGGTATGATTATAGTAAACCAAATCTTGGTTTTTAGAAATACGGTATACATTTATAAATTCAACTCCGTTAAAATATCCACGAGCTTCATGCATTCAGCAGGTTGCCTGTCATCACAAGTGTCTTATGCACGGCTAAAAATGTATGTGGACGCATTGCTTGTGAAAGTAGAAGGTTTATGAACAGTTTCCCTTGTTCTGCGCGGTAAGGTAGTCGTGAATTGATATTCGTATTATGCCACCTTTCTGCTCACTCACGTATGAAAGGCCTTGGAATGTGAAACTTTCGCACGAGTGTCTTCCTGTCCTTTTAACCTTTCTCAAAGATCTTTCTTGGTCTCTTCGACGAGATGTTTTTCATCTTTTTTCTGCTTGCACTCAACAAAATTTTACTTCGGCGATAAAATATTCAGCAGAAGTAGCTATGGTATAAACGCTCCAATGGTCCATTGCCACGCTTTCTCTGCTAGACAATAAGTCTTGTTAATTAAGGAATGTGTACCCTTTCTATTACTGCCAAAGTATAGCTGACTTTTTTTTTTATCATTGAGCAAAGTGAAGTTCTAAAGAACGACATCACTTGTGCTTCGGCTTGCATCACTTGTATTTCAGAACTAAACTCTCTTTTATTTGTCATTAGCTGTTGCTCGTTGAGTAATTTCGCTACCTGATGGGTTAAAAAAATATTTTCCAAATAGGAATGCATCATAGCACTATTCTCAGCAGCCCCTGGAAGTGCGTTTTCCTTTGTTTACAGTGGAGTTTATGTGCGTATTTTATTCAAATTTCTTCTGCCCAAGTAACTGCACTCTTTCTCTGAAACCTGAACGATTTAATCTTCTTCCTAGGAATTTACTTTGTCTACAGAATTTAAAAGCACATGTACCCTGTCCAGTGCTTTGCTCGCTCCACCTAAATTCGTCGAAGCAGACTCACTCTAGAAGCATTTTTCTTACAGGGGTTCACCATATCATAGATAAGCTTTACATACCTGGTCTTTTGAGGTAATGCATAGCAACTAGAAGCTTTAGAATAACCTCGTGTTAAGCTCCCCTTTTTGCATGAACAAATTTTCAAGACTAGTGTCAAGTGATTCAGGGATCTCCTGTGACTAGCGAGCATACTCT
>LQNS02000228.1:3073930-3085058 GCA_001587735.2 Parhyale hawaiensis
AACATACCTAACAATCCCTGTAAATTTCATCCAAATCGGTTCATAACTTTTTGAGTTATCCTGGTGACAGACAAACACACAGACATACAGACAGACGGACAGACAGACAGACAAACACGACGAAAACATAACCTCCTTGGCGGAGGTAAAAATTGCCGTGAGGTTCGCTTAGCCAATAGGTAAGCGCGTTACAAATGCAGGTAGGGCGCGCTATGTAAATATTGAAGCAACAGCTGATTGGTGTCGGTGTGTGCGTAACTCATGTTGATACTCTTGTTTCAGCTCTGTCTGTCGTCCATCGCGCTATAATTTATTAAAATGGAATGGTTAACTTGATTCAACGAAAAAGAAAAAACTTTAGTGATGAGGCACTATAGCAGTGGTTCTTACAATGGGTTCGATCGAACCCTAGGGGTTCCGTGAGCCAGTTTCAGGGGTTCGGCGACTTTGTTTACTCCAGTCGTAGGATTCGTGACGTCACGCTTTGCTCGTTGGCGTTGTTCTCTGAACGCATTGATTTTGTGTGCAAATAATGCATGCTACAGTTTGCGCACTAATACAGTAATACGGTATATAGTTATGTACATATGCCTTGAATTTGAAGGAAAACAAACAGGCGTTTGATTTTTCTAACTACGAAGGGCTCGATGAATGCATGTATGGAAATAGTGGGGTTCAGTACCTCCAAATAAGCTAAGAACCACTGCACTATAGGCTACAATTTGTTACAAGGGAAACGAGTACTCTGAAAGCGCATACCTCCGCCAAGTGAGGCAACGGTAGCAAAAAATTCAAATTGGCTCTGAAACCATAATTTTCTTTGTATAAACTTTAAAATCTAATCATTTATGCCTTCTGATAGTAATAACAGCTTGTACAATTTTCTTGAAGATCCATTCGTAACTTTTTGAGTTATACTGCTAACAAACGTTATGACAAACATGGGTCAAACATACAAACGAACAAACCGATCTGTCCTTATATTTGGTCACTTATGTCTTTAAACATTAATAACAACCCCTATAAATTTCATGAAGATCCGTTTAATATTTTTCGAGTAATTGTGCTAAAAAGCATAAAATTAAAAACAGTGACAAACGAACGAACGAACGAATCAACGGATCATTACCAAAGTTTGATCATTTACTCTTTGTTATATATCTAACTACTCTTGTTGATTTCATCAAAATCCATCCATAACTTTTTGAGTTTTGGCATTGAGAAAAATGAGGCAGACAAACAAGCAAACAAACAAACAAACGGATAGACATATCTTCACGAAAAGTTAATCATCTGTTCCTCCTAACATACCCAACAATCTCTGTATATTTTGTCTAAATCGGTTCGCAACTTTTTGAGTTATCTTGGTGACACACAGACAAACACGACGAAAACATAACCTCCTTGGCGGAGGTAATAATCACAGCTGCAGCAGTTCACATGCCGCTTGTGCCAGTTTTTATGCTACAACTTATAAATTATACCGATGCCACACGCTGTTCAAAAGAACGAGTATCGTCATTTTTTTTGTCCGAATGTGTTGATGTGCTCATTTAAATAGCACATACTTGCAAACGATTTTCAAATATAAGTCCAGCCAGGTAGAATGTGTCCGAAAGTTAAGTTAGTTAATCAACGGCACTTGCGAAGTAAACTGAAATGACGCTGACGGTAAACATGTTTACGCCATTTGTTGGCAATCTCAAAGCTGTGTTTAGAAGAGTTCAACATAACTTTCGGACGAAAAAAATGACGATACTCGTTCTTTTGACTAGCGTGCGTCATCGCCATAAAAGTACCATTCTTACCGTTAACACAAGAGACAAGATTTACCGTTATATTCTATAGATGAACACCAGTGGGCAGTCAGTTTTAATCTAATTGAAACTAATGAAGTAGACCAGTTTTGGAAACATATTCTTGTTTCGCAATTTTCATCTAATATATGAAAAATAACCATAAAATTTAGAGCTGAAAATAAAACATATAACAGTTTGAAATACGGTGCGCATTTTACATGGTGTAACACTGAAAACGACAGTCTTTTGTCCTGTGTTTTTTACTTTAATACTTCGTGCTGTCATTGTAAACACAACTGTGGGTTAACCAATAGTTTCGATGAAATGTTTACCGTCTTATGCGCTGGCTTAGCAAGTGTCAATAGTGCAGTGTTGTGTGTCTTTTCGAATTTATAGTGAACGTCGTCTCAGAAAGCTGTGCTCGTTTTTCTTGTCTGCACAGATACAGCAACACATTCGAATGCTGTGAAGTGACAACACAGGACAAAAGACTATTGTCTGCAGGCGGCCTAAATACCATTTAGGTACCTAACAGCTGTTGGGCTTGAGCATTAGCATCTAAAGGCGTCTTTTTGTGACCACCGCGAGGATGATTCCCGCTGATCGCGCATGATTCGCATGTTTTTGTGACCGCATTTTGACTTAATTCTGATAGCAATCAACCGTGATCAGTGGTGAAAATCGATCGCAGCGTGATTTCCTCTCCAGGCTAATCATGCGTGATCAAAGAGTGATTCCAGCCGTTAAACAAGCAAAAATTCAAATTTTGAAATGCAAGGTCGTGATGTTTGCTTATAATTAGGGACAAATTAAATAATGTTATGATGATTGTTTGTAATATTGACTTCCAGAATTGCAGTTTCCTTAGTATTATGCCGGTGTATGTTCAAAATGCTTTAAATTCGGCTAGTTCAGTTATGCACTGGCTTCAAAATAAATAAAGGCTCATAAGAAATCCATTCCCTACCATTTCCCGTAAATTTACGACAAAAATATATTTTTCGAAAAAAGTTTCCTTAGTATTATACCGGTGTATGTTCAAAATGCTCTAAATTCGGCTAGTTCAGTTATGCACTGGCTTCAAAATAAATAAAGGCTCATAAGAAATCCATTCCCTACCATTTCCCGTAAAAGTACGGCAAAAATATATTTTTCGAAAATTGACATGGCGTCTCTGGTTTGTTTACAACATCGTTGACCGTTCTTGTGCTTTTCAGTAATCACGATGGTCATGATCACGGTGAATCTGATAACGAGCGTGGCCACAAAAAGACGCCTTAATAGATCAAGTGTTTTGATCAGAATTACTCCTATAAATAGCTACTAAATGAAGATGATTGCCCTGCCTGTACTTATCATTTAGGAACTCTCATTTTAGCTTATGCCATATTGTGATCATTTTTTAGAAAAGCGAAGAGGCATTGAGTGAAGCATTGTGTAAACTATGAAAACACTGAAGCATTGAATTAATGCATTTTGCCGTCTGGTGAAACAACTGTAGGCTGGGGGTTGTAGATGCACCGAACACATTGCTATTATCATGTATCCAGGAAGCAAAGAATGCAACGGGAGGACTCAATAGGACTAAATTAAAACTTAGCCGTGACCCCACGTAGCAAATTTACATCACATCGACGAGTCGAAGTATTTGAGTGTGGGACCCCAGGCCTTCGTAGGTTGTTTTCTTGAACGTATCATCGTATTTTTTCGATTTATTTCAATAAATCTCCCGCTCATGATTGGCCAGCTACTTGAGCTGCAAAATACCGTAAAATGTTGTCACCAAGTACAGAAAGTTCGAGCAACAGGCCAACTGTTACTGTGGCTTCTCTCGCGTACAGAATTGACAATAAAGCTGCTTATATTTGTTGGTAAGGAATAAATATGTTGTGTGAAGAGAACTTTGAACTGAATATGAAGTGTAAATAAGGCTTCAATCAAGAAAAAGAAGTTAAATCAGGTTGCCGAAAAGGAACAGGTTCGGCGCTAGTGCTGTGAAAGTTTCCACCAGCATGCACTGCAATTTTCTATCAATAATTACTAAATTATTATTTATAGTCTTAATTTATTTATACGCTAGAGATGAATTTGACAATTTAAGACAATCTTCCTGGTTAAATTAGTTAAAATACTCCTAGGCTGCTCAGTGATAGATTCGTCGATAATGACATCACTTTTTGGTGCTAATTTCTCGTGAGTCCTCCGGTTACGCTCTTTGCTTCTTGGATGTATCCAACCCCAATATAGAGCTAAAAGCTCAAAATTATGCAATATTGTTGTCTCTTTTAATTATTTTATTGCTATTTTAGTTAAACAGCTGTTATTTTAGGGGCATTTACGACTGCTCCGACCAACCTTAGAGTTAGGGGAATATTTAAGATTGAATTCAGCTCAATGAACGTTCAAAATATTTTAAGCATTCGGTCACAACTTCTAAGGTTCAGTAAGCGGTGTTAAAGCAACAGCTGTGCGCCACGTTCATGTAACGACGATGTTTCGAACATCCGGGCCCAGTGCCATTAAGGGTGACATCCTGGCTTTTCATAACTTTTTTTTTTATTTGATGACCGATTGTTCTGAAATGTGCACAGTTCATGTATGTTTGAAAAGGAAAACTTTCTGCCCCTACAACTTTCTGATTTAGGCCTTAGTTTCTAAGATATTGAGATATACATACATTTTTGAAAATTCCAGAAGAATGGAACTCAATGAGTTTTCATGCTAGAAAAATACATTGACAGTTCTGGAATCCTTGAAACATTCCTAACAAAACTATAGAGCTGGAGTTTCCGTTTTCTTTTTCGTTTTCTTTTGATATACGGTTTTCGATTGCTAACTGAAATGTAGGGAAAAAAGCAAAATTTTCGGTTTTGAGCTGAGATAAAAAAAAAAGTATGGGGGCAAAAATGGAAAATCCGGCTCTATGGTATTGCTAGGAATGTTTCACGGGCTCAAATTTTACAGAACGGGAAAAGAACATAAATTTTATTGTGAAATGTCATAAATTGAACTTTTTCTTCTTTTTTGTAAGGGGGTGTTAAAATGTTCATAACTCCATAATAACTCGGACACCTGAGAATCATTTTCAGTACAAAATCGATAATTTTGACTATCCCCCTTGGGCCTCTTTTCAGGGGTTAAAGTGCCCGTAACCCCATAATAATTTGGGACACACTTCCCAGCAAACAATTTGCCTTTATTTTACGTCGATAGCACGTCGTGTTTTGGTGGCTCAACGTGCTAAGCACGTTGATCTGTGGACTCCAGATAACGTTACCACAACGTTGTGCCAGGCACATTGTGAAACAAAGTGCTGACAACGTTATGACAACCTTCATAGTTACCTGACATAGTGAATTCTGCTCCAGAAAACGTTGTAAGCACGTCGTGTCACAATATTCTGGGCAAGTTCTTAGCACGTCGCATCATAACGTGCTATGGACGTATCCACCACGTTATATCAAAACGTACCAGAGGACCACCCAGCACAAGGTGCTGAGGACGTTGCCAGCACGTTGTTAGCACGTTGATATACGATGTGCTAACAACGTTATCTGGAGTCCACAAATCAACGTTGATAGCACGTTGAGCCACAAATCACAACGTTGATTCTACGTAGTGTGTTAGCGGGGTTTAACACTACTTAAAGATCCTTTTTCAGCAAGAAAACAAACTGTGACAGTTTTGACCCCCCATTAAGGCGGTTTCAGAGGGAGCAAACGACGTCCAGCGTATCTGAATGGATATGAGACTTAGTTTCACAAGAAACTGGGGGAGATGTCTCCCGGCAATTCGGCACTGTAAGGTATCTCTGCACGCTTTGGGGTGACTCGTCTGCCGCCTAACTACCGCGCAGCGTGGCTGCGCAGTGAGTGTGTGAGCGGGTTAGTGTGAGGTTGCGTCGTGATACCCTAGGGCCTAGTGGAAACTGTGATCTTACGGTGCAGCAGCGTCCATTGAGGGGTGCTGTGGACGGCAACGTTTCCGGTGTAGTGTGGGCACTTTGTAGGGGCAGCGAAGGAACGGTTAGCAATACCGCCGGAAACGTGAGTCATTGTTCTGACTCGCGTGTGCCGAGCATTGGGAAAGTTTTGAGGTTAACTTAAGTGGCAGCTTGCATGTCGTGTTTTCTTCCAGTACTGTGTGAACACGGTCACGATTGTAACTGTAGCTAGATATACTGCGTCGGGTTTCACAACCCTTAGACAGCGAATACATACCTGTGGTCATTGAACTACATGCTCTCGGAGTGACAGCTGATACTACACCTGGGAAAATACCCTTACAGTACTCTGCTGTAATTAGTATGTGCTCTCATGCGGTTTTTTGGCCTTCTCTGTGTAAAAGCATAGTCGTGCGTTCGTAGAATGTTGCTATTTTATTTCAAATGTCTTACCATGGTATCAACCCAAAGAAATGAGATGCGTTCGATATTGTTTCCGAAGCCATTTTTGTCTTAACTTGTCCGAAACTGCAGTCAGGAACTTTGGCTTCGTTACTTGGAATCGTGTATCAGGTGTTAGAATTAAGCAACGCAGTTATGTTGAGCCGACTAAAATCTTCATTTTACGAAGTAAGAATGAGTTGTTGCAAGTCTCACGTGTAATCGATTAACAGTCAACGCCTGAAACTTGAATCAACGTGTCGCAGCCAACGCACGCGTCTGAATTTTAGTGCAAGTTAAATCTCGATAGCTTAATTTTACTGCCCAGTCGAACGCGCCCATGATACCACCGGCTCTCTTTCCCAGACGCAATTTTAGAATTGGCTTGTCTCAGTTATGGGAAACCTTCGTTTCGGGATTCTATGTTTGATAAGTGACCTGAATGTGCGAACTTAATTAGGCATATCATAAAATCCAAGAATGAGACATTTAACATTGAAATAGAAATTCTTGAAATATTTTTTTTCTGTTTTGAGAACAGTTGAGATAGGTACCGTGGGCGGGTTCAATTGAATCGTAAAAGTCAATCCAAGCCAAGCCCACTTGACTTCTCCGAAAATGCAGACAAGAACTTTTGCTTCATTTTGAATGGTGTTGCAGGTACTAGAAACAGCCCGGTTATGCTGAGTCGACAAAAGTCATTTACGGAGTAACATTAAGTTCATATAAGGCTCATTAAAAGTAACTGCTGAAGAGTCAATGTCTGAAACTTGAATCAACAAGTCGAAGCCAGGGCACCTACCTGAAGATTCGAACTAGTCGAGTCTCAAAAGCTTAATTTTGGTGCCCATTCGAACATGTTCCTTCTCGAACTTTAGCAAAACAGGAAGAAAATATTAACGGAATGAGAGGATGATGACGAAAAAGAATTTGAAAGCTTATGAGAAGGATGCTGTTACTTTCTTTCTGTACATTGTTCCAAATTTGTTACAAATTGAAAGAAACTAATTAAATTGATTTTATGAATATATATATATATCTTTCAGGACTGAGTTTTACAAAATCTCAGCTTGACCTTCCATCAGATCTGAACTCTGTTGTTTGAGGTAAATGGTATTTAGTTTGATATATCCACGCATCCTGTTGTCAATATTCCTTCGTGATGCAACCGCGTAATATCCACGGTCGAGAGACGAAGTTCTTCGAAATTATCATAGTCCACTAGACCCAAGCATCCCATTTTCCACATATGCAGTAGCGCCTGGAGGGGTGTGACACACGCTAGCCAAAACCTAAATAAACTCTCGCAAACGCGCATTTTTTTTTTTTTGCGCAAAAAACACCTCTCTATTTACACCTGAGAATGGTTCGTTGGTCAAAAAACTTCGAGCTCCGTTCATGCAAACGACGTTATCATGGCTACGGACTGAACACCAAAATAAAAATACTTCTGACGAGCAGAATAGTATAATAGATACTATCCAATGCCTTCAGAAGTAATGCTAAGTACAAATATATGAAAGAATATCTTGAAAATAATAAACCATTGCCGCTCCGAAAGCGAACTGAATACCCTACCCTCCAACAGATGTCTCTAGTGGCCAGGAAGCACAGAGTGTAATCTAAACCCAATACGATATATATAAATAACACTGAATAAAAGATTGAGAATATGCGCTGACGATGTTAACCGCTATCTATATGCAAAGAGATTGTATTCTAAACTCTTTGCTATATGGCAGTAGCCTCGGCAGTAGCTCCTTGATTCCTGCTGGTGGTGGTTTGTTTACAGAATTTTGCACGTTTGACCAGTGAATTGAGCACAAAAGTGCTGCATGCTCCATCCTAGAATTTTGTGCAAAAGCGGGAGTGTGCATGTTTTTAGACGTCGATTTCGAGCGCAAAACTCGGATGCTCGTTTTTTTGGAGAACGTGTGGCATCGGCATTATAAGAGCCTGCGCGCACACGAATCAAAAGAACGAGTTTCGTCATCTTCTCGTCTAAATGCGTTGATATGACCGTTTCAGTAGCAAACATTTGCAAAGAATTTTTAGTTATGCCTAATTTCCTCCACATCTGAAGAGCTGTTCGGAAGCTAACAGCACTCACTGAGCAAGCTAAACTGGCGGCTCATAGTTTTACACCTTTTTCGGTATACTAAAAGTTTGCGGCGAGGGCTCAACAAAACGTGTGGACAATTAGTGAGGAAACTTGTTCATTGTACCAGCCGTAAATGCTATTTCACACCCTCGCTTGAAGAAAAAAGCTGTAGAGAATTAACGAACTAACCAAAGTCGCGCATCCCATTTTCTACACAAAGTATGCCGTGCCGCCAGTTTACGCTCTCGGTCGAAAAAGAAAGCTGTGCAGAATTAACGTAGTTTACTAGAACAACGCATCCCATTTTCTGTGTTACAGGAGTGCGTTGAGTCCTGGGCACAGGTGCAAGGCACAAGATGCAGTCACTGCCTGTGTCGCTGTATGGCCACTAGATGGCGCTAGTGGCCATAGAACAATGTCGTTGTGTGGGTGCAGGTTCTACTTCGCTCTCTGTTTATTTATATTTATAATCACAAATATGTGCCAACGAAGTGTGTAGCGTAGTTAGAACAGAGAGTGTGAAGACAGTAATACGGCTGAAGTGTTGAATTAGTGTTGTGGAAGTGCCATTTCTTGCAATATGGGTGAGTTTCAAGCATCTTCTAATTGCTATCTCAGGAGATGAAAAAAATAGCCTGAGGGCCTTTTTCTCTCAACTGGCTGGACTGGAGTAAAACTGTTCAGGTTATTGTGCATGCCTTATCCTTTTTGCACTGAAACAATTGCTAATTTATCGTTCGGTTGCACAGTTGTTCCCTGATATTAAATTGTTACGTAAAGTTACGGTCTTCGGGCATCCCTTGGTGAACTGAACGCGTGGTAAGAAGTGATCCTTCTCAGCCTGAGTAACAGGAATGCCGGAATAGATAGAATGTCAACAATGCGTAGCAACTTGTAGTACTATCCCTTTTCTGGGTAAAATCTTTTGCTCTTGGCTAATTTTTCTTTAGTTCCCTGGCATTTCTATTTAACGTATAAATGGGTAGGAAGCATGTTTTTTTTTGTACTAGGTGGCATGCGCTTTAACGCGCCCGGAAATGTAATCTTTCGACAGGCATCTTTGATGTGGTTTTCCTTTCACCGTGGATTTTACTTATGGATGTTTATTAAACAGAGATTAGCAAGTGTTAACTAAGTGTTGGATTGAATGTTTGAGATTTATTTAGTTTAATGGCATCCCCAGAAATGAGTGTTTTTTTATATAGGGCTTAGTATATTTTCACCCATAGAATCCAAATCTGAAGTCCGTTTTTGGCGGTCGGATCTACTCTTTGAGTTATGGTAGTTTGAAGTTACCATTAATTTCCTATGGGAGAAAATACCGAACGATAGCACAGTGGATTGGACAACGTTGTAAAGAGATTTTTAACCAAACCTACCCTAACTTAACGTAACCTAACATCATCGATCGAGGTCGTCTGTTATTTTCTCCCGTAGGAAATCAATGGGAACTTCAAACTACCATAACTCAAAAACGAGATCCGACCGCCAAAAACGGAAATCACATTTGGATTCTACAGGTGAAAATATACTACAGTATATTAAAAACACCCTTTTTGGGGATGCCATTGAACTAGAAAAATACCGAATGTTTTAAGAAAGAGACCGATTGTTTTAAGAAAGAGATACTAATTTAAAGTTGAATTTTTTTCTTAAATCATTTGCTACTCTCATTTTTGAAAAGTGGAATTGCAGGAATGAATATCTACTAATTAGAGGGCCCAGCCGCTAAAAATGACGGCAAAATTTTTTGATTAAGCTTCCTATTGTTCCGGTTCCAATTATAGGATTTACTGTATCATACCGTACCTGCAGGTCTGATCTTCCATTAGTGAAACACAAGTTGTACAATCATGAGCTTAGCGATAGCAAAATATTCCCCCGGCAAGAAACGGCGTGAATATCAGCTTGGAATTGGTCAAATGTTAAGCTGCAGTAAGAAAAGATAGTTCAGTCAAAAGTTTTTACCAACGAGGTGTTGAAATTCTTGTTGAACGGTAGGAAAAAGTTATACACAGCAATGGAGAATATATTGTTTATTTAGGTGTTTTTGAATAAACCTTTTGAAAACAATTAAAAAACGGCGAGGACTTCATTTGCAACCTAATATATGGACATGCATTCTTACAAGTTACAATATCATAAAAGAACTTATTACAGTGCATACTTAATCTTAAGGCCTGTTTTCACGTTAGTTTGTTAAATGTGTTCACTCATCTACTCGTGTAAATGTTTTGTAGCATCGCTGTCAACAGAAATGTGTGTACGTCACAAAAATATTATTTACAACAAAAATTACCTGTTAGTCGTTGAATCAGTTTCCTCGAAAAGTAACGGATATTTTCGTATTTGGAAAGAAATAAAACTCGGACAAGAGAGCACTGTTCTGCTATTTTCACGTCATAGTGGCACATTCAAACGAAAGGATAAGTGAAATTACACGGTGAAAAGAGTTACTTACGTTTAGATCGGTCATTGTTCATGTTGAAACTCACCTGAGAGAAATATTTGCGGACCCTGCCTCAGTCAAAATATATTATGCCTCGCTGTATAGACCGACCGGGNAAGGATAAGTGAAATTACACGGTGAAAAGAGTTACTTACGTTTAGATCGGTCATTGTTCATGTTGAAACTCACCTGAGAGAAATATTTGCGGACCCTGCCTCAGTCAAAATATATTATGCCTCGCTGTATAGACCGACCGGGGCGCACTAGTCTGAACCCTGGACATTCTCGGTGATGGTAACTGATGGTAATTGTGTACGCGCGATGCGGGTGCATGTACGCAGTGTCGTGACAGTTTTGACAGTGTATCGGCTGCAAGCATGGTGAGAGGGTTGCGC
>LQNS02000228.1:3149077-3166216 GCA_001587735.2 Parhyale hawaiensis
GAGATCTTAGAAGGAACTGAGGGTAAAACCCCTAGACGACTGAAGTAAGCAGCGATTACGAGAGAATACAGCCAACAGCATATGGTATAAAAAGCATTCCGTAGAATAATTTTTTATACAGGAGAAGAATTACTTTTAAACGTCAGAATCTTTGATTATTCGACATCCATAGATCTACCCGATTCTATCGATTCAATTTCCCAACATATGACAACGCTCGATTCCATAACACCAGAATGATTTACTTAGCAATGGATACTTTAGTCCTTTATGAATCGGCGAGAACTTAGTGACATTTGGCAAGTTTGGATAACACTAGTTGAACAAATTAAACTGTAGTAATGATACGCAACAATACCTTCAATTTAAAATAAAACTCAAGGCGAAAACTTAAGACCTGCCTATATGCGGTAGGTATTTATTTTGCTGGTTGTGATACCACACTTCAGATCTAGTATTAGTGACGCTTATTTATTTTTCCTAGGCAATTATTATGGGTACGATTTTTGAACGTGTTGACATTTTTTTTTTCAGGTTTGGGCACTTGCAAGTGGCGCTCCTAATATCAGGACCATGAGGTGCTCACACATGTCAAAGAACTACCGTGAACTGTTATCACCTCCCATCCATGGCACCACCTCCAGGGGGTGCAGGCTGTCCACAAACCACCACCAGCACGCTTTCGTATCGCCTTAGTTTCATACCGGGACTCTTACTGTTGGCTGGAGCCCCCAAGAAAACATGGATGTGCCACGTGGCAAGGTTGACTGCACGATGTTTTGGTAAGATTTAGTAAAGTTACGACAGTGTAATGTTCTGTAAGATCCCTAGCAACATTTGGGGCCTCCGTGGCCCCGCCCGAAAGCTAAAGTACGCTTTTAGCTTCTGCGGCGACTCTAGCACCGGTAGGAAACTGTTTGTCGGGAAATAGGTATTTGAAGAACGACTGTATAATGTTTCTGTAACATGCAGTAGATTGTACAATATTTTAAGTAAGATAGGCCTATATATATAGTACAATGACTAGCTATACTGTTTTACAGCTGTACATTGTTTGGTAAGATATACCTATAGCCTATAGTAAAATTTCGACTGCAAAATTTTTTGGTAAGATATAATAACGTGAAGTTGCTGTAGCTACAATGCTTTGGCTTAGTTTCAGAATACCGGTTCGAAACCGATTTCAGATACTAGCTATATTTTTATAATGTAGCTACACTTAGTGAAATAGATGCAACATCGTTTGCACACTGTTTTGATAAGCAAGAATAACGTACTATTGTCGGTTATGCAAGGTTTTGTGAGAAAAATTGTTCACGTCTTTCCCTGAATATACCTAGGTAGTGTGCTAACAGTACCTGTAAAGCGTAAATTTTTACTTTAGTGTTGTATAATTTTTTAATCTAGGTACTCATTTTTCGATTGAGATTCCAAAAATAAAGTTTTTTTTTTAGTCAGTCGTACTTTTCGAGATAGTTGATTTTGAAGTTCCTATTGTTTTCCTATGGGAAAAGAATACCCGGCGACGGCACAGTGTAATGGAAAACCTTTAAAATAGTTTTTTTCTAAGGTTAGGTTAGGTGCCATCGCCCGGTATTTTCTCCCTTAGGAAAACAATGGGAACTTCAAAGTCATACATCACGAAAAGTAGAGCCGACCCAAAAAAAGGACTTCATTTTTGGAATCGGCTTCGGAAAATGAGTCGCTAAATGAAATTATACGTCACTAAAGTAAAAAATTACCATGCAAAGTCATTTGTCCATTGTTCAACGTTAATGGAGGCACTATCAAGTTCCATTTGTAAACGTGTATGGAAGGTAGTAAGTCAGTAAGGTATGAACCGATTACATTAGATAGCTGAGAATAGATGAACCAACAGGCCCATTCATATGCTTTCATGCGCCGGCCCTCTCCTTGCTATTGCTTTCTCATAAAGATACAAAAAGAAAAAGAAACATATCTCTAACGGAAAACCGCAGCCAGTGGAGTGACTGCAAGAAAGATCAGTTGTAGCAGATTAGTGCGGGTTCTAATCGTTAGATTGCAAACGGAAGATAATTGGACAAACCTGCCTGTCTAGCAGTTAGGCTTTAGGAGTTGAGGAGTCTTTGAGTGGTTTGGAGTATGGGAGAGTGCCACTTTCATACGGGTCCAAATGATTTTTCAACGTGTTAACTGTCTATGCTCCGACAGTTTGCGAGAATAATTTATTGTAAGTTTGCTGCGAAATACCGGTAAACTGTTGGCTTTGCGTAGTTTTTCGATGTAGATGTTTGAGTTGTGCATTGTTTCCACGTTTCTTTCGAAGTGCCACTCATAAATAGAATATTTCTGAAAGCTGCCAGCTGAATTGTATTTTCTCGGGAGACATAAGTCTAAACTCTTAAAGGCGATGGATGAAGAACTTGTCACGCAACTGGGTGATTTATTTTGTTGCATTGCATTCTATTTTTTCCAGCTTGTCTATTAGCAGAGATGTGGTAACCAAAATTAAACAGTGTTTTCTCAGTGAGGCGAACTAGTGCTTCAGATAATGAAAGAATATATAACCTTAGCTTTGTAGGTACTCAAAATACGTGTCAATGAATCCCAGGAATATGCTTGACATTTTTACACGTTTATGTAGCTACTTGCTTACGTACAAGCTCCAAAAGTTGAAAAAGTTATAGAGTTCTGTACTAGATAACAGTAGAAGTTTGCTCAACTAAAATATACTTAACAGCAACTGACCTAAATTTATCTCCACAGGGACAAAGGTTGCGGTGGAAGCAACAATGTTGGCGGTCCTCCAGTTGCCACGTCCCCCGTCACCGCCGGTGGAGGCGGCGCTGCTCAAGTCTGCGGAAACGGTGCCGTTGGAGGAGCTGGTGGTAATGGGACCGGTGCCGGAGGCACCACTGGAGGAGGTGTCCCATGCACAAATACTGGTGGAGGAGGAACTACGACTTCGTCCAATGCGGGAGGTGTCACTGGAGGCAATCGGCGTCGCAAGAAGCGGCCCAGTTATGGCGTGAGGACGGTTGAGATCACCAAAGGCAAAAACGGTTTCGGGTTCACCATCAGCGGCCAGGCGCCGTGCATGTTGTCGTACATAGTGCCGGGCTCGTCCGCCGAGCGCTCGGGACTGAGGCTTGGCGATTACATGATCGCCGTCAACGGCCAGAATGTCAGCAAATCAGCCCATGACGACGTCGTGAAGATCATTGGCACGTCGAAGCTCCTGAAGCTGCAGATCGCCGAAAATTATTACTCTGACAGCTCGGACGATGAGTTTGTGTCTGCTAATCGCCAGAAACCGAAGTTTCCGAACCGACTGAGGCACAAACAACAGCAGACGAGAGCGGAACGAGTGGTCCGGGACCTGCAGAGTGGCGCTATTTTCAGCGAGCGAGCCGCCATACAGCTGGGCGAGGCGGCACTGCTCTCTGACCGAGACTGGCCTGATTCCTTTCCGACGAAACCTCCTCCGAACACGTACCCTCTACCAAGCTCCGCTCACCCCAATGCCGTCGCGCAGCCCATGGATCCCCCGACCTCACAGCCTCCCTTGCAGTGCTCGTCTCCGTCAAGAAGACGCTTCATGCCGCTTGTGTTCGGCGATAAGCGACAGAAGAGCAACCTCACCCCTACCAGACACTTCGAGGACCCTCCTGCTGACCAGCTGTCCAGGGCTCGACTCTCGCCTGTCAAAGGAGACAAAGTCTTGAAGAATAAAATGCAAATCTTGAATATGCAGCAACAGTTTCAGCAGCAACAACAACAACAGCAACAACAACAACAGCAGCAGCAGCACAAACAACAAATGCAGCAACATATTAAACAACACCTCCAGCAACACCAGGCCCACAATCATCCGTTACGGCAGAATTTGCAAGGACATCCATGTCAACCCTGCCACCCCCACGCCCACCAGCCTAATGTACACGCGCTCTTTTCCCCAAAAGTTTACCACCGTCCTCACGTTCAATCACCTCAGCACCAGCCTCCTCACCCTCACCACGTGCCCCTGTTAGACAACGAGCAGCATCAAATGCAAAAGAAGCCACCACCGCCGCCACAGCAAACACAGCAGCTGCAACCGCAACACACGCACGTTTCCCAACAAGTTTACGACAAGCAGTATCATCAGCTCATGCTGCGTCATCATCAGCAAAATCAGCATGGTCATCAGAGTGCAGCCCTCGATGATGTCCGTATTATCACCGAGCAGGAAATCAATAAGATATTATACCCAACTCTCGCCGAGTTACAACAGCAAGGTCCTCCTCCTGATCTAGGCCAGTCGTTATACAAAGCGGTAGTGGGATATTTAGGGACGATTGAAGTTCCTAAGGATTCCCAAGGAGGGTCCAGACTCGCGGCCATCAAGAACTGCATTAGGAGACTCCGAATCGAAAAGAAAGTCCACACCTTGGTCTTAATGTCCGTGTTCTCCGAGCGCGTTGTGCTCACCAATCCTCACGGCATCACTCTGGCCCAGTATCCAGCGGAGAGAATATCTTTTTGCGGTGTGTACGCCGACGATAAGAAATTTTTCGGTCTGGTGACAGTTCATGGATCGTCGAGCGATGAATTTAGTGATGTTAGCCAAGACGGCAAGGGGAGCCGTAATGACCCAGGGGTCTCATCTTCGTGCCATGTATTTATGGTGGATCCCAGCCTGGTCGAACACAACGATCACGCTCGCCGTGCCAAGACTTTCAGAATAGAGTGCACTCCCGCCGAAGACAACGCACCCATTACACACTGTAAAGAGTTCCCGGACACTGCTGATCCCATTCTGCACACCATAATGAGTCTCTACAGGTCCCAGCCTGGCTTTAATTTCGAAAACGGTGGCAACAACGCCGGTCTCGCAGACGATGCTCAAATGTCCCCGCAACACTCAAATACCTCATCGAATTCCTCCAACTCGGATTCGGGCATCGGGTTTCGGGACGAAGGAGGCAGCCATTTATACCGACACATGGACCGAGTCTTTGTTGTCGAAGTTGACGACAATCAACGGATGAGGATACAGAACTATCATCTGGTGAACAATAGTCGAAACAACAGTAACTCGAGTGGTGCCAATAGCAACAACGCTAGTACGACTGCCAATTCTAGGACTAACAATCACATAGTTAATATGCAAGATAGTGTAGATAATCTTAGGGCTAATTCTAACTATAATTTACCTGGGATGAGTGGAAGTTTAGGAAGCAGTGGGCTTGTTTCTGATCCTGTCGACAGCGGTCTCAGGTCCGGCAACAGCAACACGAACCCGCGTACAAACAGCACGGAAAGAAACTCCTCGTGCTCTAATATAGGAAACTACCGTGCCATCAACAACAGTGGTGATAGGTTACGTAAATGTGATGCTAATGGTGCCAAGTCGTCCCTCGATAATGCTCTTCCTCTTGTGCCAAGTGATAGATTGAGTGCCAAAGAGGCTTCATACGACCGTGATAGTATGGAAGTGAATTGCGCCATGGACGAAGATAAAGATATGGACTTATCGACTTCGAATGGTAATGACAATAATAGTAATTTAAATGACAACTCGAATTTGAATCACAGTAATAATAATACGAATGATAGTAATAATCTAAGCGACTATTTGAAAATTGGTGCCAGTGATAGTAGTAGTAGTAGTAGAAGAAGGCGTAGCAAGTCCCGGGCGCGCCTACCGTCTTCCGAGACGCCTACAGGAGTGGACGGTCGGTCGAGCGTCAGTGACGAACTTATGATGGCGTCTGCCATGGCTGCCTTGAGATCCGAAAATCGCTCTTCTCAAGGCAATCCAGTGGATGGTCGCACAAGCGTCACTGATGATAAAGCGAAGGGTTGCAGGACGCCTGCAGTTGACTGCAGTTCACCTTCTGATATTGAGAGGCTCACTGTGCGCGCCATGCCCGATCCTGTGGGTATAGAGCGTGTCCCTAAAGCGTACCAGGAAGATGACCCGCACGTAAATTCCATGCGGCACTCCATGCATAAGTATCTTCAGCACAAGCAGCAACATCTCGTTAAAGTTTCTCAGAAAATCAACAGAAGAGAGTCCGTAACAGACAGTATCCACCCCCTCAGCGTTCGGGCCTTCTCACCCGCAAACGTCAAGAAAAAATCCACGACACCTACACCTACTTCGGCCGCCACCCAAAATTCTCTCGACTTGGAGCTATCTTTGAAACTCTCACCCAAAGTGTACGGACTTCCTGTTGCTTGTCTGACTTCATCAGCTCGACCGAGTGCGCCTTCCGAGCGCTCGTTCAGTCGCTCGCTGGAAGACCTGCGGGACTCGTCAACGAGCGACGGTGTTGTTGGGTCCATTGGAGCCCAGAGGGGTAGTTTCCGTGACGGATCAGAGAGCGATCAAGGGTTGGACAAAATAAGGGACTGCCCGCTACCTCCTCGGCTACCTCTAAACCGTTACCTTCACGCCTCAGAAACGAATTTATCAAGCTATAACTCGCCCCATTATTCCTCTTCACATCACTGCCCGAGTGATGTTCCAAGAGGAGCCTTCCGAGCCGTACCTCCCAGGGCTCCTCCTCGACCTCCTTCCGATTTAGGGGTTGCTCGACTGACCGGCACCCGACCCTGCGGCATAGCTTCTATAGACCAAATAATTAACGGAGTTGCCAGGATGGGTGCCATGAGGGGGACCTATGCCCCTCCATATAATGCTGACATCAAGCTTCCCCATTCTCCGTCAGCATGCCCATCACCGGCGATGGTTAACTTGGGCGGCGTAATGGGCCCTCCAAGAACTACAACCGTCCTGAAAAGCATATCAAATAATAATACTCATAAGAATACTCCAAACAAAGACGCTGAACTTCGAAATGACGAATTTGCGCAGTGTCACCCCAGCCAACAGGAGTTGTATGAAAGAACTTTGTACGACCGAGTACCAGGCGACGGCGACACTGTTGCAGCCAACACCAGTACAAATGTAGTGTCTAGCTTTACGGAACTCACTCCGAAACAGAACATTCAGATGCCTGGAGGTAAATGCTCCGCACTACCGTTCCCTAACACAAAAGCCGGGTTCTATGAAGACGATGGCAATGAAACTCCGGCCCAAGAAGAATATGTCCTCGAGTCCGACCTAGATGATCAGGTAAGTCTACAGTGTTGTTTTCTTTATCATGCAAGTACCATAGCTATAACCAATGTATAAATTTGAATTTAACTCTACCTTCCAGGGTGTGTTTTTCTCATTGAGTTGAAATTTCTATCTATATTATACGTGTTGGACGTACTGTACTAACATTTTGTTACTGCACTTTTTATGTCAAAGGACTCTTCGCATTATTGACAAGGTAGGTAATTCTCATTTCTTGTTGAAATTGATTTTTTAACCTAGGTTTTCGTAGGCATTGCATAGGTTAATAATTTGACACTGCGCTTCAGGGAGTCTTTCATGCCCTTGGAAATTCGCTTGCTAGTTAGGCCTATGCGGTGCAAAATATTACATGAGTTCATCCCATCCGAACTTACTACATGTGAAGAATTGCTGCATGGAGTGTAAAAACGCATACCGTAGCTATATATATATGTGTGTACCAAAACCAAACATTTTTATTGGTCCTTTTTATCTTATGGGTTATATATAGTCTAGGCTATACTGCTTCCATAGTTTGTACGCCCATCATGCTTTTTGTTTTTCTATAACCGGACTTCTTATTTAGCTGCTTCGATAATTTCTGCCTGCTGTAATCGCAGTCTTCCCATAGCTGCTACTACTACGACAATGTCTATTTTGATTATGCTAAATTACGTAGGAAACTAGAACGCCTCGTGGCGTAAGACCATGACCCTCTTTGGGGGAGGGGCAAATTTCAACGCCGTCATTTTTGATGGCCAGCTTAATAGAGTTTTGGCATTTTTCGTATTCTGGTCAACCCACCAGACTCCCTGCAAAAATTATGAACATTGCTCAACTCCTTCTTCCTCTTTGATGTGTGGGCAGACAAATATGCTAATACGTATATATACTTATTGTTATTTAAATCTTCAACGAAAACATTATCACTGCTCTTCGCATCGCTCTCAGGTGATGAAGAGGCGTTATCTACTGACATACTGCAAAAAAGACGACGAGATATCGCAATGTCATTACGGCATAACTTCTGTATTTTTATGTATTTTTTCTCATTTTATTTTTGTACAAAGCTGCTACCATGGAGCCAATTCACTTTGTTTACAGTTTTTTTTTCTACCCTTGCGGTCATTTCTCCTGCCTTGTTAACTAATAAAAATTACAGTTTTAGTAATTTTAACAGGAACGTTTCCCGCTCTTGCCAGTTTAATCCCTAGAGTTACCGTCGTGCAGCGCCACACATACTTAGTCTTTGTACCGTAGCTTGCTGTAGCTAATTCACTGCTGTAGCTCCTGTGGCTGTTTCAAACGAAACAGACTCGCTCTTGAGGCCGAGGCGAGCACCATTACTGTTAGCAGGACCCTGCAGGGGCGATAGTGCTATCGCTCTGCGTGTGCTCACGGCCGCAGCCATCCATGGTCCTATATATCCGCACGCTGACCGTCGCTGTACAGTCTATACAGAAGCTTCCTGATAGATACTAGGGCGTGTGGTATCTATTAGGTTGGAAACTCTGTTCTTGCCGGTGGTGATAAATATTTTGAAGGTTAAAAGCGGCAAGATAAAAAAAAAAGAATGACTACGAGACGGACTCGTGTAGATGCTAGATATACTAGCTGGCCTGTGTTCAGCAATACTGTATATGCAGACACGCTCACAAGCAGTATACTGTCTGTGAAACCAACTCGTGTTTAAACACTACAAAAAAAAAATTCAGCGTTTCAATGGGAAGAAATTAGAAATGTGTCTGTGATTTTGCCCGTCTTGAAAAACAGCCTAAAGTGTCCGTTGTTCCCCTGGAAGAGCCTGTAGTTCACATAGTTGCAGAAAGAACATATTTCTTTCCGTCTTACGACGGAGTTTTCTGCATTGTTAAATTTCTGTGCTATAGCAGGAAGAGTCTGTTAATACGGCAAGTTTCTCCTGACTCCGTCAAATGCCAGGCCCAGAAGTTCTATATTATATAGCATGTTTGTCTAATATTGCTTGAGCTTCGTATGCTCTTGACTGTAATACGAGGGGAATTCAAAAAGTTAGGGGAAAATTTCTCTCGCAGCGTCATTACGTATCCAAGAACGTCAAGTGCTGTCTGATATGGTAGCTGGCATCCGACCGCTATACATGGCACAAGTCAGGTCATAACAAATGGTTTCAGCGATGAGATGAAGGTCCTCATTTTTGTTAATATCAAAGTACTGAGAATTATTAGTCTCAAATCCGCTGTCAAAACAAAGGCCTAAAATTTGTTTCTTATTCATTCCAACGCAACGCAATTACCACTCACCCCGCAGACATCAAGGCGCAGGAAAATTTGAGAGTAACGAACTTCCAGCGACTTCGATACCAAACGCTTTATGGTGATGCTCAAATGAGTAGGTACCTAATTGCTCATTTGCCTATTCAAGTGCAGCAACTTACGTCAAAGTTGGTGGAATAAATCAGCGGAGAAGAGGACCACACTTGGCAGAGCAATACATTTGCACGAACGCAAGAAAGCTACAATTTATGTTAAATATTATCAGCAATTCCGCAAACTTTTTGAATTCCCCTCGCAGAGGGGATAAAATCTTTTTGGGGGCAAAAAATGATTTCAGCCTCATACATTCATTTTTTAACTTAGAAATGCAATATAAACAGTGAAATGACCGCAAATAAATGTTCTAAGAGTTTATGCACTAATTTCTTGTCCATTGGGAATCTAACTCTCCTGAGGTCCAAATAATTTTTTGCCCCCAAAATCACCTTTTCGCCATTTGTTCCGAATGGTTATACCATTGCTAGTGTTTTAGTATCGTATTATTTGGGCACATCTCAAACACACGAAACATTAAAGGAAGTGTTTTATCGATCAAAACTTGTTGCTAGAGCCAGTTTGTAGAAACGTAGACGTATACTATTTTATCAAACAAGATGTACTGCCAGGATTTGCCGAAAAACATTCGCACTTAAAACACATATATCTGCCTATAGCACGATCAGCACTAATAAAAAAAATACAGTATTAGCTCCTGAAAGAAATTTAGATACCTATGGTATATACCGAATTCAAAAACGATACTAGTGTGAACTGTGTGTGAAATTAGTAAAAAGAAAACTTGGATGGCTCGATTAGTTACGGCGCTGCCTGTAAGTCTGCAGTCTGAATGACGCGGGTTCGAAATCGGCCCAGACCCAAACTTTTTCTAAAAAGAACCACTAAGCCACGGGATCAAAATTCAAAGTCTGTATACTCTGACGAGAAGTTATTTGTGTTTCCGCTTATTGACGGAACCACTTAATACTTTTCGCTGCGATTAACAGCAAGTTCAATAGTGTCCGGCCAATGGGCTGCCTGATACTTCCCAGCAGTTGACGTAAATATGTTTTACAGTGAATATTTATGACTCAGTCGTACTTGTTGTGGTTATTGCCTTATTTTCATAGCTACTTGACACGCATTTAATGCTCTATGTTTATACAATTGGTTTGAATACTTTGGGATCATAGTGCCTTGTTTGTGAATGAAAATATATGAATTTAATGTTGCAAATATGGATTTGTATTGGAATATATATTAACGTTATTTTCATACATTTTCATGTACACTTATATGAAATGAAAATGCTCGAGAACGCCAGCGAATGTTATAATCGTGTAATTGTTGGCGTCGTATCTTTTCTTGCATGTCTGTACCTGTTTAATTGCATCTATAGGCTAGGTACGTGTTTATGACCTGCACTATGTATCTTATGTTGTGTTTTTCGAGTTTTTTACTCATTTGGCTAGGCTCTTTCTTCTCTTACCGCTGGACAATGCTATCATAAAGTTACGACATCCCGAAATACGGTAGTCCCAATTTAAATCAACATATTATACTTAGATCCCACGATGCACCAAACCCACATTAATTCCACTGCACGTAGTTCATAAATTCCAAGATGTACATACACTGCTCACAAATTCTGAAAAGTAAATTATAACACAAATTCCAAGTCATTCCTATTGTACGTTCTACTCAAAACCCAACGCAGCGAGTTTCATCAGTTCCACGTTACATTACCAACATAATTCCAAGTTACATTCACTTTAAGGTCCATAACCGTACATTTGATAAGAATTCTGTATTAAGTTTGTATGTAATTGAATATCCCTCGTTTCCTCATTGAACAGTGCGCTCTGTAGTTGTATCGCTGCTTGAGGCATTGTGTGAACGGTTCGTGCTGTGTACACCAGTAAGATCAAACACTCGCGATGTGTCGGCACGTTCTTGCTAGTTTTAAATTTAGAACTTTATTGTGAAGCTCTGCTGGGGCGTGTGAAGAGGCTTTATCTCGCTTTCTTGTTCATACAAACGCACCGATTGTCACAACCGATATCGATACGATAAATTTGTTGGTAACTGACGCACTTGCGTTCGCCGTGATTTGTCGAAATGATTTGTAAGATTCCTTGTCCTGTGTGAGTATTAACCGGCGTGCACCTATAGAGGAGGTTGGTTAAGGAGGGTTGCGGAGCTGGATCACCCTTTGTATATATTCACGTACTATCAGTGACAGTCAATACAGTGATTTTCAGTCTATTTTTATACCTGCACAATATATACTCTACGTAACCTTCTGAAAATCTTAAGTACCGAATTGAATACCCCAGAGCGGCTTCTTCAATTTGGTCCTAAACGATGAACACAATCATTTATCCATCCATCCATCAATACTCCACATGATGCCACAAACGAATTTTCGCACTTTTCTTTAGCATCGACAACCCATTTTTACATGTATGACCTGGCTAAATATAAACGTCGATGTATACCGCTTGGGCCGGTACGCTCTTTGTCATTTCTGTTTGCTGACGCAATTGAAACTGCGTAGAAATTTGTCAGAGCAATTGATAAAAACAGATATGGTCATAATTAAACGTTCAGTAAGTGGCAAAAGGTCGCTATAAGCCTATTCGCTTCTTGGACCTGAGAAAAGGTAGCAAATATTTGAGCAAAAAGACGAGGAAATTAATCCTGCTGTACAAACTCTAAAAGGTAATCCAGTCTCGTAAATAAAATTAGAAACAAAATGCAAAACTAATACGGTACAATTCGATAATCTTACGAGCGTAGCATTAAACTCGCCGCAATTTAGTAAGGATGTACCGTCCTACGTACTTCTACACAATTCAACAATAGGTGTCTTAAAATCGCATAACTATAACACAGTTCTAGTTAATAACATAAAGCACTTTGCCAATAGCCAGAGGCATGCAGTATCTGAAAAGATCGCTCGAGGTGCATATGTTACAGTGAATCCATGAAACCAGGGAATACACGTATTCCCTGGTTTCGTGGATTCACTGTAACACATACACCTCTGGGGTTTCAGATTCCTGGTAGGTATATACTGAATACTGTACTCTTCGTCACCAAAGCATTTTACTAATGCATCGCAGATACATGTATATGAATCGGTTGTATATTATTTTGATTCTTCGGAATAATCTTAAAAATTGCACTGCAAAAACTATCAAACGCTGAAAATTCATTAAACGAATAATCTTCTATTTGTTTCCTTGTGCTATTGCAGTCGTAAAAGCAGCATTCATATTGTGCTCGATACTAGTTATCATTGCATAGTCTAACTGTGCACAAAAATTTCGTTTTTATCAAGTGCGTAAAATACCAAGAAGATGATATTTCTCTGATATTAGTCTAATACACAATTATCATCAATTGGCCGTTCGATTCCTCTATCTCGGAGCACTTTGACTATCTTATAAATACAGTATCAGAAACGCAAATCATTTGATCATTCGCGCGCCCAATGATAGCTGAGGTCTTGGGTTGAACGATCTTCTGAAAGCTCGCTAGTGTCCCTATCGTTTGTTAACAATCTTCGTTATGTTTTTGGTCACTATCACAAATTTAACAATCGTATGGGAATATCAATCTTCTGTAACGTCTCTTGGCCAGTTCCAAAAGTCTATGCAATCCTTAGATGTTTTCCTAGGCCACTCTCATCCACATGTACCGAGTAGGTACTTGGTTGCTTGTCTTGTTGTACGTTGCCTTATAATGGAGACCGTGATAGCTAGCTCCATATTTCTTTCTGACACAAAGGTTATGGTTAGGAGTGGAGATACCGTGACAGCTGCCGTGAGGTACAACGTTCCTTGCAGCTGCTCTGGAAGCTTGACCTTTACCAACAAAAGATGACATTATGCTGAGAAATCAGTTACATATTGCGAAATGGGTACCGCAATCTCGGACTGTTATTAGCTCCTATAGGACGTATGTCTTCTACAACTTTGCGTGCCTATAGCTTGTAGTTTCTTACTATATTCACTGCTCTATTCCTGTTTTCCTTCAGGGATTTTAAGGGAAAATCTCCTAAAGTAAATCATTACCGGAAATCAGTCTTTCTATGGGTTTTTACTCACAACTTTAATCGTTTTTGCAGCATATACAGTCTTACTCGTGTGTGTCAGCATTTTTACTTATTTTTTTTCAGGATACTACTACGTAAACAATCGATCTTAATAAAATTCATAACCACTGCTCAGAAATAGATAGGTGCAATCTACTGGTTAGGTTTGGTCTTACTGTCGATCTTTTCATGTCAGTGTTTGCAATCCAGGTAAATATATAAATAAATAAATAACTAGAGCACTCTGAGAGCGCACACCTCCGCCAAACGAGGCAAAGGTAACTAAAAATTCAATTTGGTTCTAAGACCATGATGTTCTTTATATCAACCAATAAATCCAATCATTGGTCTTTTTTCAACAGTATTAACAGTTTCACTAATTTTCTTGAAGATCCGTTCATAAATTTTCGAGTTATGCATCTAACAAACATTCTGTCAAACATTAGTCAAACTCACAAACAGATCAACCGATCATCACTAAAATTTAATAATTTATGTCTTTTAACATTACCAACAACTTCTGTAGATTTTGTAAAGATCTATTCTTAACTTTTCGAGTTATTGGGATAACACACATAAAATAAAAAAGCGACAAACAAACGAACGAATATATCATCACGAAAATTTGATCATTTACTCCTCGTGATCGTGATATGCCTAACAGATCGTGTAAATTTATAAAAATCCATCCATAGCTTTTTGAGTCATCTTTGATGTAGACAGACAAATGGACAAACAGACAGACAAATTGGACGAAAACATAACCTCTTTGACGGAGGTAATGGAAAACAATTATCGATTTAATTATAAACACGATCTCGTAGCGGTGCCGGTATTGTGGCCTACCTGGGATCCAGGTAGGTATATGCGTGCCTTCGACTGTTTTACACCCGTTGTACTGTATCTAAACTGAACGTAACCAAACCAATTCTATCCTAACACTCATTCTCAAGTAGGCCAAATACTATACAAGGACCCACATAGCTTACTCAGAGAAGCCCAGTCTGTGGGTCACATCCCTGAGAGCACGTTAATACAAGTGCGGTATGGTGCTCCAGTGGACGTATGCACAATGGCTCGGTAAAGACACCTCCCCCCATTCACACGCGGCTCGCAGCGTCCGGTATACGCGCCGGTCAGGTGGCCTCCGTTTCCGCTGCCTCTCAAGATCGTCTCGCATGTTCCGGTCCGCGTTATGGGGCACGTTACTGCATCGAAGTTTTCAACCTTGTTTGAATTGCTGCCCACTGGCACATATCGGGTGATACTTAACGGAAATGCGAATATGTTCGTACGTGCCATACGTACAAGTTGTTGGGCCAGATTCTTAGATAAACTCTTTTTAAAGTTAACGGTAACCGTTAACTGTGCAATTACGGGCGCGAATGTAACGACGTGGTGGCTAAAGGTCTAATATTTTTTCTTCATGTAACAATTTAATCTCATTCATTAATTTAATTGTTTATTACTTTTAGCCAAATGCCACTCTGATTCCAGGATTGATACGATCAGTGTACAGTGTGAGAACGAGCTGTGACATTGGTACTTCCTTCCGGAGCTTCAGAATGTACCTTCCATGGCGTTACTTGATGAAATCTTTGAAATCCATACAACCCAGTGTGCTTGCATGTCCTTGTGGGTGCACTGTTACTACACTTTATAATTACGTCATATGGTCAGTAAAGTTTCGAAACTGGAGTTTATGTCGTTATTACTCGCTATATATACAGAAAAATCCTCCCCAGTGATAACATTTCATAAAAACTATGTTAACCTTTTCTTTCTTCTGTACACGTACGTGGACGTTGCCTACTAGAAATATTTAAATCAAGCACGAGAGGATTGAACACGCGTGTGTTTGCAAACAATACTTGGAGAATTCTCAATGAGAGGATTTCTTGTGAGTTGCCTTAAACTAGGGCCTTACAAACTGTGGGTCGCATCGTCCTGCTTAGTAGTTCCGAAGGGGCATAAAATGTTGATTAATTTTTGTCCCAGCATGGAAGTGGCTTACCTCAAGGTACCTCGCTATGTGTTAGGTTAGAACAAGTTAGCTAGAGTTGGTGTTTAACCCAACTTTTTGCTATACCTATATTAAACCTGAATCTGAGCTAAGTGACATCCTCTCCTCGTACCGAAGCTTTTGTTGGTTTTATCTTACTTTCACAGAAAATGAAACATAAAATGTAGCTGCTAATGATATTCTAGTAGAAAAGGGTCGCGTAGTCTTTGAGCTTTTTGGGTTGGGAGTTACTAGTCCAAAAACGTTGAAAACTATCAGAGACTATGCTGTGAAACTTCCAGCTAAAATCTGGTTCCTCGTAGCGATATAATTACGCGAAGTAAACAAACACTTGGCGATAGGAGGTTCAGTGACGATAGCAATCGGAGTGTCGATCGCGAATTTGGCGATAACGCATCGGGTCGGGCGTGGAGTGGCACGATATCAATTACCGTGTTCCGTCGACCACCTTCTCACGTTCGTGACTGACGAGTCGACGACAGAATTACGATTTGTCTTCAGTTGCCGGCAGGCCGTGGTGGTGTGTGGGTGTAGAGTCGGAGTAGTGCTGTGCGCTGTGACAGTTGCGAGTGAGATACGAAGTGCAACAAGCATGGTATCTTCAGGCAAGCAAAGGTTTCAGAAATTTTTATTCAAGACACAGAAATAGTTGACATAAGTCCATTTAAAATAGTGTCGCTTACAAGTACATCTAGTGAACACCAAGGTGATGATAAACATCCGACTACTACCTACCGATTGTCATGATAACGATCAATTAAGGATTCTGTAAAATATCCCTGATATAAGGTATTAACACTGCGTGATTATATATATTGGTTTTTATGTATATCATCGAACTGTGTACGCCAATAACGCATGGCAGGGGCAGCTTCCGGAAGACTCGGCACTTAGCACTAAACACTTGTAAAGTTCAGAATTCAGTGCTACTCTGTGTAAATAAAGTGAAACTGCGTCTGGATCTGTTGACAAGATAGAATTATGGGAATGCGTTATGTATATATGTATGTTTACTTATGGTTTTATGAAAGCGATTAATGTAAAAAACGCTCGTATGTTGTGGAAAATTTTGCTTTGGGTCGCAGTGAAATGTGAGTTAGAAAGGCAAACCACAAGCACCGATTTATTTCGATTATAGGTATGCTGCTTCTTTTCTTAACAGAAAAGATTTTGTTATTTTTCCACTGGGTATTCTATGTTTGTCGAAAGTGTTGGTTTACGCACTAGGTATATTAACATACCGTACATCTTACTACTTTAGCACAAAGTGTACCTTACATAACACGTAGCAAATAGGTAGTGCTTTTATCAGACATGGTAGAGTAGGATTCGATTGGGCGCCGATACGAAGCTTACGAGGCTTGACTTGTTTGAAACTTCCGATAAGTGCGCTGGCTTCGACTCGCTCATTTGGGTTTGTTTTATTTTATCCTTACTGGTTACCCTTGAGACCTGGAGAAGCTCAATATTGCTCCCCAAAACTGAGTTTTCAGACGGCTCAGCGTAATCGGGTTGCTTCTCACACTGGCAACATGATTGAGAGTGACATAGTCAACACACCTGCCTGGAGCTTCGGACAACTGAAGTGGCGAGGGCTTCATTTCTGTGCCCAGTTGAACGTGTCCCAAGTGTCCTA
>LQNS02000228.1:3184706-3242490 GCA_001587735.2 Parhyale hawaiensis
CTTATTTTATGGTTTTGTGATTATTCCAATTTATTCATATCAACTAAAAGATCTTTCGGGCTCTGGGGTCACCGGTGCTATAGTTACTACGACCTTGAGTTCCCTTTTAACCGAGGTGTAGTGTATACGTGACTGGCTCTTCACCACTTAATATCAAGCATATCCTTGAAATGTTGTACTGTATGTATCTATGAAGCCATTATAAATTTCACGCTGATGTATTACATATGCAGCCACAAACTTGTATCATTGCAAAAAACAGTGCGTTGTTTATTGCACTGGAAACTCTCACGGCGTATTCATTCATCATCCCGTGCAAATATGGTTGGTACTCTTTGTTCATTTTTTACGAAACTTTATCCTTCCATATAGCTAGTATAGCTACAAATTACTCGCCTCTGAATGTGCCCTGTACTTTTCATCTTGTAAATCCCATTAACGTGATGTTTCAGTTCGTATGCAACTAACCGAAATGTTGCCATTTAGCGCCGTCAGGTAGCCAATTTGCAGTTACAGTGTTGGCAACACCGGAAGCATTGCACCTGTAAAGGTTCCACCTGTGCAGTATTCCCACGCCATACCGGTACTTGTTGTGTGTACAGAGCATTTAGCACCAGAATAATCTGCCTCTATGTCGCCCGTTGTGTGTCATTCACTTGCTTTGTTGCAGGTGTAGAATAGCTTGGTCTTGTTAGCGCCTCACATGGACTCCATGTACGGACAATTCATGGTCCTGGTCGGACGAGCTGTATGCAATTATCTCGTACGAGAGTAAGCCGCTTTCATGCAGTTTGTTGCTCTGTGCAATGCACTTGTGTCGTTTGCTTACAAACTTGATACTTGTCATTTCTGTCGCGAATGCAATTGATGCGTATTTGGCCAAACACTTGTTGCGATGTACCTAGAACGAGCCGTATCAGTAGGTATACCTACCATGACCAAATCTTTGTATCTACCTACCTATCGTTCACTGGACTTCATGTTATATATGGAAAACTTGGTCTACATGCTGCCAACCTGTGGTAAGCATGCACTCGGCATGAACTACTCGAGCAGATGCAGTCCTTATATCACATTGGGTTGTGTTGGTTGTTATTGCAGGGTTTATTTGTGCGTTTAACCTCTGCTCGAACTTAGTTTTTTGGAATCAGGGGCAAGGTACGCGTGCCGCAACTATATATGGGACCTCCAAGTCACCTTGCAGTCGATCATTTAAAAATTTGAAAAAAAAAACACTTATAGTCGTTGGTTGTTGTTGTTATAAAGCGGCATTTAACAGGCCCTAGATCATGTAGTGGCTGCATAAATGAAATTATTTGGATTTGTTCGCAAAGAAAATTATAGTACGTCGAAAATGCCTGGATCTACAGATATGTTATTCTTTCAACTGTTGATTACGCACACTGTAGCCTAAATTCAGCCATGTGTAGCGCGTTGTACCCACTTAAATTCCGGTGTACAGTACCACACACAACTCTTGAGCTTCGCACGTACCACGCGGTGGCAGTGCACGTACGCGCATGTTTCATATCACACACGCTGCGTGGCGTCGGTGCAGGCGTGTCAAATAAGAAGACCTTGTTTCGGTCGTCGCTGTACACACAAGCCGGCAACAGAGCATCTTCTGTCGCGCCACTTACGCGCATTGAATGCCTAATCAAATTCTCCCATTGGTGTATTAGCTACGCACTAACAAACTGGTGTATTTCTCACAAGATGAGGTTTTTGTAACCTGAGAGCCTTTCTCAAACCACTTCGTACGCCAACCTTCCCTTTTTTCAAAGTTTGCCTGAGAACTTCTGTCGAAAGTATAATATTCCAGTCAAAAGCTCGGTTGTTGTAAAGCTAATCTTTCAGTTGCTGACGTTTTTATAAAGGGTACATTAGCAAACACATGCTCTTTTATGACGGATTTTCCGTAGAAGTTCAAAGTGTAGCTAGCAGCTTCTTAGTTTGTACAGTAGATTTTTGATAAGTGACTCGTATGTTGTTGTGAAAAAAAAAGAAACACTTTCTCTGCCTCAATTCGAGTTTTTGTGAATGTTTTACCTGTAGTAAAACGTATTGCTAGCTATACGCTGCTACTAAATTGGGCGTAATATCTTGTACTTGTTCAAACGTTATACTCGTATGTGAATTTTGTTTATCTGTTTTCTATGACACCCTCAAAAATTTTCGGTCATTGTGTCCTGAGGTTTTCTTTATAGTTTTCCCATTATTTTTTACTCTTTCCAGTTTCGATATCGGTAAAACCGCGTATACTATTGGATTCACTAATGGAATGTTCATTGCAAATTCCTGTTGTTAATCCAAGAACGTCTTTATTGGGCTTATTTGACGTCCTGTACTCATTCATCAATAGATGATACTGGCGTAAACAATCCATGAATATAGGAATTAACTCATAAAATGCATGTGGCTTGTGTAATACGCCGGTGTACAAATGGAAAGAATTAGCATTTTTGCATCAATTTAATGGCCAGTTGGCGTGCAGTTAGACTGCTTCATCCACGTGCTGTACACTGTATTAGCAGATGCGGGCTTGATTACATTCTCCATTTTAATGTGTTGCAAGTGTGCCTTTGTCGTAAAGCTCAAAGTTCACCGACCCTTTTTTGGCTTGCTGGTATTATTACAAATTTGCAGTATTGTGTATTTAGTGGACTTTCTCGTTTTTTTTCGGGTCTATTTGGGGTTAGAGATTGAGTTACAGATATTGGCCTACAGATATATAGATAAATTGCTGTACGGAGTTCTTGAGTAGCAAAACATTTCAACAGTATCCGCTGACATTAAAAACTTTGAGAATCGTTCTGAAATTTTATCAGACTGCGTGTTTTAATTTCCTGTTTTTTAGCCTTTTCAAGTGACATTATATAGCTCCGATTGGTTTTCTTCTTACAGAGTGATGCACGCATGGTCTAAGTTGTTTTAGGCAAGACCATGCATGTAACCCAAAAAACTTCAGTGCTTTGTGAAAAAGTGAGTCAGTTAGAATACCATTTATTTCGATGCTTTCAGAGTCGTCTATGACCATTAAGGTGATAAGACCGTTTGCAAACTATCACATGGGCATCCGATCACCCGGTTTGTTGTTGAGATGAATAGTGTCCTGCAAAACAGACTCGACATTCGTAGTCTACATCCTGCAAATCTTCCGTCCACGGCTTCGAAACCTCAACCTCAGCATCCAACAAGTTTACCATTTTGTCACCACAAGCTTCACTCTTTCAATTCTTATAAGAACTGTGGGTTTTGCAAAGGTATATCGATCCTGTCGACTGGAATCCACACGGTTTCCAGTTGTTTTTTGAATGCCAGTTCTCCTCCCGTGGCAAGTGTCAACTTTGCAAAATGCAAAAGCTATCGTCGAGAAAGAAAAACTACACTGAAGGCACTGAATAAGAGAGTGTATTGCCGGCAGTCTTTCTACCGAGCCAAGCCCTATGCCCGGCCTCGAGACAGAATGAACCCACTCCATCCGAGCCGTGTTGATAAAATGGGCGTTTTGCTGGGCACCTCATACGTTGTGGATCCTCGGTTGTCTCTCGACGATTATCCCTTTACGAAGAGAAGTTTACTTGTGTCCAAAAACGAGCTGCCTGTTCTCCACAGCAGGTTTGGATTGCACTATCCTGTGGCCAAATTCGACCCCCCGCCACAGCATATCCGATGGGACTTACACAGTACCCGCAGTGAAACCTGCGAGCCAAAGTCTCTGCCGCCGGAGCCGTGCTATGTGAACACTAATGCCAGCATGGAACGAGGTCACCGCACCAATTTAAGTCACGACTACGAAAATAGCGATAAAATGCTCTTGTCTTATGCCAAAATTCCTGATCAGTCAACTGCCCGCAATGCAGTCCATCGATCCAACTCGGTGCCGTCAGCGTCTGCTGATCTTGTTCTCAGAAATCAAAGAGTTCGCACAAATGTCAATGCAAGACCCGTCAACTGGGACAGGACTGTAAACGATCTGCGGCAGCGATTTCCGGCAAATGCCAACTGTAAAACTGTTTCGATCGCTGAAGGTTTCGGATTTAAGTCCCTTACACCTACCGATAATAATAATTCAGCTTGTGCAACAGCTGGAGGTGGCGCTCCTAATCCATGTAACGAATACGAATGTATATTCTTTGCTGAGGTAGGAAGTGGTGCACCACTGAAGTCGGCTATCTCGACTGAAGGAGAGGAAGTAAACCCTGTCAGTCCCGAAGACAACTCAAACGAGGAGGGTTCTCAGCTACAGGGCGATTCTAACGAAAAATCTAAGCCCTGTGAAAAAGAGCACAAAGTCAAAGAAAAAAGAAGTAGATTTCGTCGGTTTACAACAAGTATTTTGTCGGCTCCCTTGAGCAGTTGGTGGAGCCAAAAAGAAGACACGTTATCTAAAGAAAACGATGGCGATTGCACTTCACCCGACCCTCGTTCGACGGGTCTGCGAGTGATGCCTGCTGTTGCAGAGGAGGAACACACGTATGACGGCGCGGAAGAAAACAACGAACTACAAATGCCTCGCAAGCGGTCAGTGGAGGACACCACCGCAGCCAAAAATAGCGTCCCGAAAGTTGATGAAATTCGTGCGGAGACTATAGCGCCGGCGGAGGACGTGACATCCTGTACTAAATCGCAAGAATGCAAGCCCGTGACTGCTCCTAGGACCATATTTTCCACGCTTCGCTCACCTCTCAATGCTATTATGTTTACACCGCGAACGATCCGCAAGCAGTTCACGAGAGGCAGACGGTCGAAATCATCCGACCCGGCGGTTGCCGGGGAGATGTCTCCGCCAAGCCGCAGTCAGGGCGACACGAACTCTACGCTTATGTCTTCAAGTTCCGCCGGAGACGGCGGCGATGAGTCACCTACAAAGATCAAAACTACCGCCCTAGTACACGCAGAAAGAAGTGAAGATGAATCAGCTGTTCCCAGTGTTACCAGAGCGGACAATGGTGGCCTTATCAACCCGCCCCTAAAAGTTAACAACGATTACGGATCTTCAGAATGGAGATTCCAGAAAAGCCCACAAGATTACAGCGAAAAACAGCATTTTACTCCTTCGAAACTGGTCAAAGATTTTCCTCATTATGCCAATATCCCGTGGATCACTACTCCAATTTCACTATCGCCACAAACGTCACAATCTAATTCGTCATCCGATCAAGAAGTTAACGGTGTAAAACATTCCCAGAGTATAGTACCCCAGCGCGGAATTAGTTCGGATGACAAAATGTTTGAGCCCATCCAGAAAGCTACAAGTCGAACCATTTTCCAGCTCAGAAACGTTGAGAGAAGTTCCTCTGTGCCTCTTGAGAAACCCACTGGGATTTCTAGAAAACCTGAGACTGGTGGGAAACCTATAGTGCGTTCTGCAACGAGTATATCAAATCCGTGCTACGAGTGCTTTTCATTTGCAGCGAGCACTGAAGACAGAAGAGTACCTTCCATTCTACGCTTGGACTCAGATACCCACGAACTTAGCCCGCTTAGTCCTCAAATATCGCCGCTTCTAAAAGACACTAGCGACAGCTGCAAAGCAGATTCTCCGAGGTCGCCCATCCTACATGCTTCCGAAAATTCTGCTTTTTCTGCCGTCACACCGTCCCAGCTCAATCAATCGGCCGACAGCGATGTGATAGAAGAACCGACATCACCTCACTTGGACACAACTCCTTCAAGCGGAAACGTTTCTACTCCAAGCATCGGTAGCATCTGGTCAGCCGCCTCCGTTAACACCATAATCCGTAACCCGAATTTTGTCACTCCTTCTTCGGTGAACTTGGACGAGTATGCAGATACCTGTCATCAAGTCGATACGAAATTGCCAACTCCCGATACGAAAAGTAAGGCATGCAGGAACCTCTTCCCCGAGCTATGCAACAGTTCCATAGTCAGTTCTGACGACGGCTGGGATGGAGTCAGCCTCCTTAGCCTGAATCTCGACCCCCGGCGTCACGCGGAACACGTGGATGAAGAGTTCCAAAATAATGCTAACGCAGCCACCGATGCTGGTAGTAAGACCCCAGTTCTGGGCTGGAGATCACGACTGCAGTACACAGTCAACAGTTGCAGTCCTGCACGATGGCACTCCACGTGGCACGTCGGACCAAGAAATAACAAAACCAGGAAAGCGCTGCACAACTTTTTTGGAGGCGGATCGGATCAAAAGAAATTAAGCTTTCCTAATTTGCTTGACATCTCGAAGAAACATAAGGTAAGTTATTCTAGATTTTGTAATATTTATCTGCTCCAGTTCTTCGTGTTGTTACTGTCGTAAGTAAAAGAGAAGGTAAGTCGTGATGCATGGTCTATAAGGTCTGTAAAATTATTTCTCATTGATAAGTATAGTTACAACACAACAAAGAACTGTACATTCTTTTAGTTCATGTGGTGCTGTTTGATGTTTGATTACTATCACTACTTCAGGCAAAAATGCTGCTCTTCACTAATGAATAGTGTAGGGCATGATAAACGCGGTAGAAGACCAAATTTAGTGTTTTTATTTAAACAGGAGTGATTTTAAAGATACAATTCATTGCTGCCATTGTAGTTGCAAAGCCAGAGAGTAATGCTAGCAGTTGTATTTATTACTAAGTAACTATTAGTAATAACTATACATCGGATCGACTACCCGAGTAATTTTATTATAGTCATCCTAATGTATTGTTGGAAGAAGTTTTCTATTGTTGAATTAAAAGAAAATGTTTTTTATTGGGAAAACTGCTACAGTCAGTCACGGGCACTTCGCTGCAATGGAGAATGGTCTAATTTTTGGTTGCGTTATTTGCATTAGTTAGCCTTGTGTTAAATTTACATTGAATATCCTTGTATCGCTTATTTTATAGGGATAAGCTGGATTTTACAATTTTGGCTACAGCAATTTTAGTTAAAAAAAAATTGCACCAACTAAATGTGTATACGTTAGGAGCAAACTGAGTTGCTGCTATCACCGGAAACGGATCGTTGTGGAGCTATGATGTAAAAAGACAAAGAGCAAGCACCATATGTTGGCACGACTACAATTACGGTTACAAAATAAGATAAGGAGAAGAGGGAACGCAACAGAATTAAAACAGTCTTGAGTTCCCTAACGTCGCTAAGTAAATCGCAATTTATGTATCGAACAACTAATGACGTTGATAACGATAAAAAAAATAAAACGCAAAGTGAATTGAGAGTTGGTAGCGCATGCAAAAATTAAGGCGTGAAGCGCTGTAGCAGTGAATGAATATGCTTTACAGTTTACTCCCTGAAGATGTGCTGCTCCGTCGTAGTGGGGAAAGAAGTCGTGGTGTAGAATTTGGTGACAGTGTCATACTGGAGGTACTTGTTCAAGATTTTTTTTTCTAAGGAACTTGTAAAAGATAAAAGTAATCGAGAGTAACCAGAGCAAGTAAACATCGACGACCGAGTCATGTTATAGTATCTATTTAACACGTGGAATATAGAGGAAAGAATCAGGTTTAAACGAATCATTTCTGGCTGCTACGAATGAAATATTTTTAGAAAATGGATAAACGGGTACTAAAAATATATGCTTGGTTATCAGGACAAAATAGTAAATTAATATGATACATGCTTCTACTCCTAGCATGTTTGTATTATTTTACAGAATAGGTTAATTTAGGTTTTCTATAACTCTTATATGCTTGGTAATCAATTCGAGATTATACAGCGATTTACAGTTGAGAAAGTTATCAGCAATATTTTAATATTCCTTTCTGTTTCAAAGTTGGTCGAACTTTTCGCTGCAAAAAACTCTGCTTTTACAGCAGTAAGTTATTTTGCTGCTAGAGGAAATATTTCTCTTTGATCTTAACAACCCATCTATATTTTTACTTCAATAAATAAGTAAAGAATGGCTAACCTTATGAACTTGTTATTGTAAATACTGTCAGTATATCAGGTTAGGCCTAAGAATCACCGCGCTTGTTCTAAAAAAAAATTTAAAAAATGGTGTTTATGGTTGGTAGACACGCTGACCTTAAGCTAATTCAGACTCTCGTAACTGCGCAAGTATTTTGTGCAAAGCCGCACTTCCGTATTCACACGTGAAAATGGTACCGTGGTCAACAGACTTCGACGTCCTTTCAATAAGCAACGTTGTAATCGCTAGAATCTGAACAGCGTGACCAACATAAATCTGTTAAGCAGAGTAATATTATAGATGCTACCCATTGCCATGTTAATTAATATTAAGTTGAAGTTTATGTTGGAAGATCTGAAAAATAATCAACTGTCGCGAGTACGCGAGCGAACAAAGCGACATAGATGGCGCCACTGGCGGTTTGTTTACAAAATTTGGACAGTTGACTAGCAAATCCCCCGCAAAAACATCGCATGCTCCATGCTAAAATTTTACGTAAAAGCGGGAGTGGGGAGGCTTTAAAGCGTCGATTCGGTGGTCAAAACTCTCAAAGTTGTCATTCTGTTGGCGAGCGTGGGGCACAGACATAATTAACAGTGGCTTTTGAACGGAGCTGTGGGTGCAAAATTGCATTCCAGGGGATTTTGAGATAACACCGCGGTAGCTTATCCAACTGTATTCTTATTTTGATTGTTGTGAAAGGTACGAGATCACGTTGAAATATTTGTAGAGGTGGGGGCTCAAGTGAAATTTGAAAATCTACTGATCTAGTGGGTAACATTCTGTGATTCAGTTTCATTTTGAGTGGTAGGCCGATACGCCAGGAGCAAGCGAGCCCGGCAGCAACACCTCTTTGATTTGATAGACCTGAGGCGTGTTGTAATCACCATTTCTAGGTTACCGGTGCTACACCGGCGACCCCGCCACTCAAATATTGTGCCCTTTAGGGGCATAGGATGAGCCATAGGGTTAGGTTTGCCCATCCTTTGTTATGGGGCCCGGCAGCCCCAGAAGGATCGTACAGGTTACCTCAGCCATTAGCTAGGCCTTCGGGACGGCTGTCTTACGTGCCCACTTTGCTTCATACCCGATTTCATACTCCTACTTGCTCATGCCTTGTTCTGTTCTTCCTCTTCTTTTCCCGACTTGCTGTTCCCATGCGTGTTGATCCTGTGCACGAACACCTTCGTGCATGGGTTCCCCGTTTCTATCGACGTCTATATGTCCCTTGCTCCTTCCTCTGTGATATTGTTCCGCTCGGAAACGGAGGCTTACACTTTTTGACTATAACTAACTCAAATATTGTGTCTCAATCGTAACCCAAACACCGGTTATGCGATGATTGAGACACGGGTTTCGGCGAAGTTAGTAGTTAGCCGCTGAGAAACATCTATTTTAATTAATAGGAACAAAATCACACAAATCAATAGCAGGTAAAATAAAGAGCCCAGAGTAAATAAATATTCTTAATTACTTCGAATTTCCGTTGACGCAATTACGATCAATACAGAATTTCATGATTGCTCAGCTAACACCGCTCGTCAACAGACGACACTATCACAATCGCTTTTTGGGTTGCGGTTACTGTTTTTCAGGTTATGGTAGCCCAACTAAATTATAGCAATAACTATTATAGCATCTAATAATACTTAGTATGTCCTCATATTAATTTTATCACAGCTTTTATGCGTTTTGGAATACTAAATTATCACTACCTAGTGACTGGATCCATTTTGAGCCCTTCTTCTCGAAGTTTGGCAACTACAGCTGTTTTCAGGAATATTATGGTCCTAACTCTTTTCCCTAAGTGCGACCCCATGTTGCTAGATGAGATTCAAGTTGGGAGAGTAAGGGGGCTAATTACAATCGTCGCAACCGCCTCGTGGGTTACGATTGCGACACTGTTTTCGACTGGCTGGATCATCACTGGTGCAGTACCGGTAACCCAGAACCAGTGATTGCAACACACATTTGGGGAAGTCGTCACTCGGCATCTGAAAAGCAACATCTGCCAAAATAATACTACGCTACTAACAACCAATACCAGGTCAAACCAATGAGAACTGGTAGGCAAGCTTGCGTCATTATTGCGCCGTTCACACACGTGCCGCTGCCAGCTCTAGCGTGCCTCCAGTTACACAGGTGTTCATGGAGTCCGTGTGCGAGAGACGCAGCCCTATAACTCAGTTATGCTGCGGGTGGGTGCCGTGCGTGACTATCGTTGGTGTGTAAACGTTGTTTTTCTTATGAAAAACGGAGTACTTGAGCAGTTGGACGGATGTGAGATGCTCCTGACCACTTCCATTGTGCTGACTGGAGTTGCTAGTTAATGAAAGGCCTAATTGCCTCTGTTCGGGAAGTTGTGCTGAAGAAACGATTTTTCCCTCTGAAAAGCTGGAAAAGTCATTTGTGGTATTGAAATTATGAGCTGCCATTAGTTGGTGTTGATTGTTTTGTAAATAAGGGAATTCTTTGTTGATAACTACCTGTAACTGAAAAAATTTAGTGCATTCAGGGGTGTTGGTTTTTACGTTGATTCATACCTGTTAAATAACTAGACAACTTTTCAGTGATGCTGATATGTGGTATACCTCTTGCGTTTCGCCGTGTAAAAGCCTAACAAGACTGGGGCATGGCTGTTTTTCGAACTGTGAAAGTTTTCGATTGAAGCAAATCATCGTACGTTTTAACTGAGATGACGTACAGAATTTGTAGCGGCTTTGGTTCTGAGAGCAAGCATATGACTCCCCGCTAAAAGTTCTCAGTTACAGCCGATATCCTTCAGTTGGTCTGCGAACGTTTGTTCATAATAATATCTATTCATTTGGATCAATCTCTTATTTATAAGGTCAAAATTCTAAGCGCGAGATGTCGGGACTTTCTATTGTTCTTCCTCTTCTTTCCCCGACTTGCTGCCCCCTTGTTCGTTGATTCTGTGTGGGATTACCCTGGTGTATGGGTTCCACGTAACTATCGACGTACTATATGTCCCTCCTTTCTTCCTCGTTCTGTAAAAACGTCTTGTAGTAGAAACTTGCTCTTCAACTATTAAATATAATAATTTCAAGAGCGAGATTGATGTATAGACTTCACTGTTGAGATATTCGTGTTTCATTTTTGGTAAGGATATGAATAATCCTCTGCATTGGTATAGAATGTGTATGTGCTAGGTTGGGTTAGATCAGTTTGCTGGTTAAGTTAAGCATAGGTTTGGTACGGTAGATCTATGATCGGAGCTACACATGATTTTCAAATATACGTACTTTACAATGCACCCAATGCTCGCTCTGTACGAGAGATTTTCGAGAAGAAATATGAAGTACTATACTTTCATGACTGAATCAGTGATAGCTATATCGGTGTGACGTGCGCTATGGGCCACTAGCTTTCGTCTTGAACGATAATTGCGTACAAACTATACAAGAAGTGTTTGAGATGTTGAACTGTACGCTAAACTAAGTGGGAAAAATTAAATGTGGGTGATTCTCACGAAAAGCAGACTTGCGTATAAAATTTTCTTCTTATGGATGATTGTGGCGCTTTGTACAAGTGACTGACCTGAGGCAAAATCATCCTTTCTTCCAATACTCTCCTTCAGCCCTTTCGAAAGGAACTGACTTTATTTGCTTCGCAGAAGCTCTATCTTATGAGAGCTGCATGATGCTAATGCTGTCATCAGCGTAAGTGGTGTAGGATATTGTAGATGACGATAAACTAATTAATTATGAAAATACAAATATGCATGGAGGGCACCGCTAATTAAATGATAGCTATTCTTATGTGAAGTCAGTCCAGCTATCTCGTAATGAAATCAGTTTAATGTTTTCGAATGCAGCAACTTGTCCGTGCGTGCACCAGTGACAAACTCACTATCTGTTCCCATATCCCGCATGCTAAAGTGATGTTATATATTTTAACTTCATTTGTATTTAATTTGCATATATTTTGTGGGTATTTAATTGTTTTTAATTGAGTCGCAGAACGCATTTGATTCTATTGATGACGAGAGGTGTGGGCAGTGCCGTATTGCCGCAATCGAAAACTCTATTCCAGTTCATAAAAAGTTCATTACAATCGTGAGCCGTGTTCGAACTACCGTAGAACACCTCTGTGTCTACAAGTGACGGAACTAGTCGAAATACATACGCGTTATGATAAGAAATGACGTTGCATCGACTAAGGCAGTGTTTTCTCAACTTTTTTCATGTGCTTACCTTAAATTTCTATTTCCTAACTAGAGCACTCTGAGAGTGCATACCTCCGCCAAGTAAGGCAACGGTAACGAAAAATTCAACTGGCTCTGACACCATGATTTTCTTCGTATCAACTCCAAAATCTAATCATTTGTGCCTTTTGATAGTATTAACACTTTCTGCAATTTTTTTTAAGATCCGTTCATAACTTTTGAGTTAGGCTGCAAACAAACACTGTGACAAACATAAGTCAAACATACAAACGAACTAACCGAGCTTCACGAAAATTTAATCATTCATGTCTTTTAACATTACTAAAAACTCCTGTAAGTTTCTTGAAGATCCATTCAAAACTTTTTGATTTATTGCGCTAACAAGCATAACATCAAACTCAGCGACAAACATACAAACAAACATATCACCCCAAAAAATTCGTCATTTACTCTTCGTGATATTAACAACGCATGTAAGTTTTATAAAAATCCGTTCATAACATTTTGAGTTATGGCATTGAGAAAAATCAAGCAGACACACAAGCAAGCAAACAAACGAATGGACGGATTTTCACTAAAAGTTAATCATCTGTTCCTCCTAGCATACCTAACAATCCCTGTAATTTTTGTCGAAATCTGTCCATAACTTATTGAGTTATCTTGGTGACAGATAGACAGAGAGACCGATAGAAAGACAGATAGACAAGCCCGACGAAAACATAACCTCCTTGGCGGAGGTAACTATCAATTACTCCATTAAACACGGAACCATTAATATAGGATGTTTTCTTTTGTTCACAGTCACAGAATGAACTGCCCAAGTTATGTAGCCTGCTCCCACTAGACTACCTCTTCTGCCACACACCATTCACTGCCCCAAATATATGGGACCGTTACTCCCCTGCGGTGATTTACCCCAGGGTTGATAAACACCGCCTTATATCGCCATCGATTGGAGGGAGCAGTTACAGCGAGATAAAGCTAATCTTGATTTTATGATCCTAATTTTATTAGGTTGGGTTAGTGTTCGACTAGAGTTCTTTGCTCACTTGAATTCCTACGGAAAAAGACTTTATAGCGAGATAGCTCTACCTAGTTAAATTAAGATTAACTTGTCCCGGTCTTCGGTCGTGAGCGTTGGTTTCCCCACTTTGGATTNTAGGTTGGGTTAGTGTTCGACTAGAGTTCTTTGCTCACTTGAATTCCTACGGAAAAAGACTTTATAGCGAGATAGCTCTACCTAGTTAAATTAAGATTAACTTGTCCCGGTCTTCGGTCGTGAGCGTTGGTTTCCCCACTTTGGATTGATTTTAGGATATCCATTTCAAATTAGCCTTGAGAAGGCATTAAATGTAATGGTTTGGAACAAGGCTGAGTTCGAGGCTACCTCTGGGGTAAACGGTTTGCGATTATCGTCTGGAACTCGATGCACTGCAGCTAAACCCCTGCTTTTAAAAAAAGTTCCGTATAATAATAGAGCTGTCTCAGTTAATACTAGCACATTAAATGTACACACAAGTCCCCTCGGGGGGGCTTAAGATGGGCGGGTTTGTTAAATTCGTCCATCCTATGTTACGGGGAGCAGCGACTCCAGGGGGACCTTGTAGGTTAGCTTAGTCATTAGCTAGCCCTTCGGGACGTCTTTCGTGCCCAATTTGCTTGTTTCCGATTCCGTCCTCTTGCTGATAGTGCTTTCTTCTATTCTTCCACTGTTCCCGACTTACTATTCCCATGCGTGTTTATCTTGTGTGGGAATACCTTCGTGCTTGCGTTCCCAGTTTTAGTGAAATGCTATATGTCCCTTATTTCTTCCTCTATTACATCGCCACTGCCGTAGATATGGAAGCTTAAACTATTCAATACTAATAGTGATAATAATAATATTAATTTAATGTACCCAAGTGTTATCTTTGGTTCATGTCTTTTAAGCTTTCTAAAAAAAAAAAAGCCAAGGCATTGACCATCATACCATCGGGCGCTTTGGTGACGAAGATTGCTGACGTTTTCGCTTGCTCTGACTGGGTCACAGATCGTTTTAATATTTGTAGTATATACAATTGGATCCAACAGCTTGCCGTGTGCTACTGAAAACATTCATAAGAAAATTAAACTAGGGCTTTTACAATAGTTGTTCGGTACATACCGGTAATTGCTAGCCGACAGGCAAGTAGCTCAACACTTCAGTGAGTTTGAGAGCGGCAGCGGAACTGCCGGAGTAGTGTATAATGCGACGAAATACTCGTTTTTGAGGGTAACCTACCCTCGCGGCTTCCCTCGCGCGTGAGCTTCCGGTTTATAACTGCCAATGCACTACCGGTTTAGCGGGGGTCTGGAGGGGCGCAAACCGGAAGTGGGCGGGGCCTGTGAAACCGTAAGGGGCGGCGCGATGACCCGGCGGCGCGAGAGGAACCTACCCTCAAAAAAAGGGTATTTCGTCGCATTATACGCTACTTGCCGGGATTCTTTTGTTCAGCTAGCACTTTCTGACCAATTAGTAGCGTATCTTTACCACATTTAGCACTCATACTGCGCGCACACACACACACACACACACTCACAAAATTGTACCGTATGCAAGTTAGTTGAACCACAAATAACTTGTAACAACTATCTGGTTAGTTTCCGTTAAGAAAATTTAGTGCAACTTTTGTTTCTGTCTGTCACAGCTTTTACTTCTTTTAATATTCTCACTGTTGCTCATGGTCTATTTCTCTACGTTCCTGAATAGTTGTGTTCATTCAATGTCTTCTCCTGCGCATGGGTTGCGAATTTCGTGGTAGCTATGTTTTATGTTTCTTGCTGTTTGCATCATTTATCGTCTTTATTTTTTACAACTAGAGAGCATTGGATCTTATTGTATTCTCTGTTTCTCAGCATTATAGGAATACCTATATACCTATGCACCTATCCTCTTTTATGGAGAGCTGTATAGCCTACCACTCAAGCGAAGCCATATACTACAGGGTGCCGGGACCGTTTCATAGGCAATATCACATCATTCTTGCGTCCTTGTACGTCACGTGACGCCTCTCTCTTTGCACTGCCAAACTCTTTTATTTAATTTGCTATGGCTTACAGTACTACTGTATATTTTGTACGCGTGTAACAGGATACACATTGTGTTGTATGCACGTGCCCTATACAGTGTAGGTGTCTCCTGAGAGACATCTTTTCAGTGTTACGATGAAGTACACTAAAAATTTCAGTTGTGAATAAATGAATAAATTTTGGACGCGGGGCTTGTGATTTCATCTACAGTACACACCAGCGCAGACACTGAATTAGACCGGACGTTAGTCATCCTCCGCAAGTGTTCCGGAACACAAAATGTTCTTTTCATTCGCTGGACGCTACAGCTTTTAAGCATACACGGCCCGGCAGGTATGCATGCCACGAGTGTGTTATCACAGCTGTAGGGGTGAACAGAGCGCGCTTGTATGTGAGTGCGTGGCCTCTTCCTTGGGGAAACAAGTCTAGCGTTCCTGCGTGCTTTCGTTTGCATTGGGAGGAACTACAGTTTTGTGCTTTAAAGTAGACGGAAATGTGATTAGTTAAGATAGGATTAACTGTAATTTTGACGTGAAATTTTGCTGGGAGTATGTAGGTTTTCACTGGTGAACCATATTGCTTCCGTTTTGCTGCTTGCGTCAGTTGAAATGAGAGAAAATGTAGTTAAACTGCTATGTTCGTAAGGTAGTGAATCATAGCAGCGTTTATCTAGAATTGCTTGATTTGGTTTGAGTTTGGAGTAGCTGCAGCTTTGACCGTGGCAATTAAACTGTGAAAGTGCGCATACTTAAAACTAGTGACTATGTTGTTCTGTGCAGGAAGTGGGCTTGTTTAAAACGAGTCAGAAATTGGTTCCCGACGGGACACAATATACTGGGAGGACGTGGCTACTCGGCGAAGAAACGTAGCTACCGATTCCGATTCATTGCTTGCGTTGATCCAAACTGAGAGAAAAGATCGTTCTACTCGTGAAGTGTTACATAATAGTCGCACAAGTGCATTGTTACTACTAATATGCGTGGCCCATCGGTGAGGAAAGATACGTAGCATGTGGATGATGCTGCTTGCGTTACTTTGAGTTTTATTTGACTGTAGTTCTGCTTCCGAAATATCCTGAGGTGCGTCGTTCATTGAAAGTATAAAGCTGCATACAATGCAGTTGTACAAATACTGGAAAGCTTCGCACCTTGTTCAAGAAACACTTTTTTATGTTCCTTTTGGCGTTTTATAAATGTATGCCAATACTGGAACTGAACTATTACCTGAATTCATTTATTCCATATCCGAAAAACAATTTGCCCAGTTCTGCAAGTGTGATGATGCCGAAATGTATTCAGTCTTCTAAAATATGTTTACCACAGTGCTATTTGGAGAAAGTGAGCACCTGCGGCCCTTTGCGTCCCAGGCTCAGTGTCGGAGATCGCAAACTACCAGCCTTTTTTTTATTCCTGTACTGTGCCGCAAATGCCCGCTTCTGCTAAACTTAGAGATAAAGCTGTTTTGCAATTGAATGTAGGAAATCGTATATCACTGCTCTGTGGTTTCTCGCTATATAGCTAGTGCCCTAGCGTCGTTTTAGTAGGTAGCTATTATTCTTATGTTAACATTATAAGAAAGAAAACCTCAAGATATTGTGCCCTAACCTTGTTATACACAGCATCCATATGAGAAATAAATGGGCTTTATTTAATTTGTTTACTTATTTATTTACATGTGCTTCTGGCTGCTGCTCCATCCTACAAACACCATCAGGCCTCAGACACTCGCTCCAAGTAATTGTTGCATCGTAATTGCTCGTATAATGACCGCATGCTGAAACTATGACTTCTGAGGAAATTTTGCCATTCGAATAAGGAGAACCGTGTACATAAATTAAAGAAATAAAAAGAACGTGCCTGAACGCTCTCGCTTCGTCAACATTGTTGAGTGAATCTGCGGTTGCGGGAAGGTTTGCTGCAGAGTTGGTGCCCTTCTATCGTCCCGGCCACAAGATTAAGAAGAAAAGGCCGGATGTCATCGGCCTCCCCCGACCAAAAATCAGGGCCGTCGCTGAAGCTAAAACCGTAATTCAGCATCTGCGCGGCGGCCTTAAATTTTGTTCGGGCTGTTAGTGTTTCACGTTTATAACTGGCCCGCTAGCGTCCACCATTTGCGGTGAACTGTGTTCGTTAGACTAACGGACATGCGGCATAGATTCGTAAAATGTATACAGCATATACAAGCCAGTTTTTAATGGAAAAGACGTTCTAGTTATTATTCTTACGCTCATTTGATTAATATTGAAGAAACGAAGTTCTGTAAGTTAATTTGTCTCTTCGTTTCCCGTGCGGAACCTTTGTACGAGTCTACTCCGCTCGGCCAACTACCAGACGTCCTACTCGTAACATCCCCCATACTTGTACGAGCAGCCCCTGAGCCGCTTCTTCCGCCTGGCTCAACCGCACTGTTGTTTCGGGTGTGGAGCTGTACGCACAGGCGCCACAGCTGTGCACGGCCGTCAGCTGTGCGCCGCCACAAGTGTCTGCCTCTGCTGTGCCTATCCGTTTTTTGTACTTTTCACAGCTTGTCATATCGCGGTCGTTCTGTCCCGTTCAGATGTTTGGAAAGCAAATACTCCCTCTGTTTTTACCTTGTGGTTAATGTGCTGCTTTGTTGAAGAATGTCAAAATTGACCACCAGCTGCATGTGCCGTTCACGTGTGTTTTGAAAGCAAACACCTTTGGTCTTTACCTTGTGTCAGGTACCTTGAGGTCGTACTGTTAGTTGTGACAAGGCTGGCAGTGCTCTATGTATAGTGCGGTATTTAGATAACGCTTTGTGCTTTTTCGTTACCGAGGATTTTTTTAGTATATGCGGACTGGAAGAGAGGCGCATACAATTTATTGAGTAGGAAATAGGTTGCGTTTTACTGCTTGTAAGCTATCCTGTACCCTTTTGCTAGGGGTACCAGAGAAATACCATTTTTTTACATCTCATGTAAGCGGTAGTATTTAAATTTGTTAAATGTTGCAATGGTCAGTACTTTCTTGAGTTTTGGTCATGAAAATAGTTTCGGCTACTTCTTTTTAATGTTAGGTTCAACCTTTATTGTTGTTAATCGAATTAGTATGGTTACAAGCATTACTATTAGGTAAAACGTCACAACCAGAGTAAAAGCATGTAAAAAATTTTACACTACTTGTACTATAATGCAAGATATTTCGCTTACGGTTCGTGAAATACATGGTTGAAGGCGAAGTCTCTATGGTCATGACTGGAAGAAAAGACGCGGTTCGATGCACATATTTTAACCATGTAGGCCTATAGAAAAACGCAATATCAAACTATTTTCATGAGTGACAAAAATTTCAAAACTCCTTAGTTTTCAAGAAATGACCTGAAATACGAAAAGGGAGGGTTCGGGCCAATATGTTTTTATTTGTGGACCGATTTCAATGTAACTTGGTGTGGATATGTAAAACTGAAAAAAATTGTTTTTACTCCCGTACTTTTTTCCCATTTTACCAATAGAAAACGAGTTATTCGAAGAAAACTGGAGAGAAGGGGCTGGGGAAAACCCTACTCCTCCAACAGTTTTTTTTTTTTTTCAGCTAAAAAGATAAAGTTGGTATAACTAAAGAAAAGCGGAATTTGATCCTCAATAAGAATGAAAAATTTCGGTTTAATTTTCGAATAGGCTTTGTGAAAATTCAAAAAGCTCATTATTTTTCATTTATTTATTAGCATTTTCCAAAAAGTGCGTTGTCACCCGTCTCGTAATGCAAAAATCAAACCGAAAATTGTTATTCATATAGAGAATCAAATTCAGTTTCTTTTAATACCAACAATCATATCTGTAGCTCAATAACTACATGAAGAGAATGAATTTCCCCAACCCCTCATTCTCCTTTTTTCTTCGAATACCCATTTTTCAATGGTAAAAATGGAAAAACATACAGGAGTAAAAATAATTTCGTTTTCGTTTTTACATACCAAGTTACATTCAAATCGGCGTACAACAAAAATTCATTTTCACCCTCCCCTCAACTATTTCAGGTCGTCATTTCTCCCAAACGAAGGAGTTTTGAGGTTTTAGTCACTAGCGCCTAAAAATTGTTTTATTTTGCATTTTTGCGTATATGTTTATAATGTGCATCAAATTACGCACCGCCCTGTATATTTTCTGAACTCATCGTATCAAGAGAAACGCCAAGGAATGTTCTTTCCATAAGTAAAATTGGTAGCATCGGAAGCTGATACAATAATTGTGTATATTTAAGAGTTTTTTGTAGACCCCGTAATAAAAATGTATCTCAAGTTTTTGTGACATGGCAGCAACGACAGATTTCCATGTTGGCATTTTTTGCCAAAGCGTCTCCTTATTGGAATCCGTATCGACAAAATTAATTGTGTTCTTTGTCTTCTTGCCCGACTTACTTATTCTTTACGACAGCTGTTCCCTGCTGAGGTTCCTGTTTGTCTTGGCATATCATATAGTTGCTGCTCACTCTTTTTTCTCTCTTGGATCATTGTGTCTAGGGCAATTTGATCTAGGTACCTACCTTATACTTTAATGCAGCCAATGGTTAACGAAACGTTCGGAAGTAAAAGAGTTCTTTGGAAAGTGTGGGGATGGGAAGAATTGAGTATTTCATGTTGATCGACATCATCATTTTGCTAGATCACCTTTTGAACCTCGGCATTCATTTTTTAAGTGGTATGTAGAGCACCGCGTTGAAAACATTATAATTTCTGACAATGAAAATTCATTACTGTTAACTGCGTGGTTGGCCCCATTTCGCGAGCCAGTACATTTTCTAAAGCTATTGGGCAGTACCTACCTATATATTGAGTATATCTCGTGGTGACAGCAGCATTGAAGTGTACCCTGCCATAGTAAAATATCGAATTGTATCCACGTTTTTTTTTATATAGGGCACAGTTCGATGTCAAAGCTAGATGCCAGGAGATAGTACGTAGCTTAGACATATAGCAGCATGTGCGCAAAAAAAAAATATTTGTCATGCTGCTTGGTTTGTTTATGTACTCTAGAAACGCAACAGTGTAATATTGTGTCATATTTGTACTGCTTTTTTTTTTTGCTCTATCACATACGAAATATTATCCAGGTCGAGTGAAGCTCCTATCAATTGTATCACGTGTTTTCACATTGTTATTTATTGTTGTCATGTGAATGTCAGTGCTGCATGTCTGTATCTTGACGGTACGATATGACTCTTGGAACACAATATTAATTAACTTCAGGATTTATATAGTGTATTTCCAACATTTGAGTTAGAGCGAGAGAGAGTACCTATTACATGTGTTCAATGGTTTTTCCCAGTATTATGGGTGTTAATATTTCGTTCATTTTGCGGCTTAACAATTACCTACAGTAGCATCTTATTCTAGTCTTTCTAGATATTTTATGAGTGACTGCTGCATTTCTTGCCTACATTGTTCAGTTTCTAGTTTTGCTGTCAATGTTAAATTTTTCTCTCCTCTGAGGGCATAGGTAGGATGGGCCTTAAGCTATATTGCGTTAGGTTATTTAGTTTTTGCCAAAAGGCGTCACACTCCAAAGGGACCAACGCAGCATTATAAACATCCGGCATGAACAGTTGAAGCGTACTTTTGTTCCTCTGAGTGTCCGGGTCGTTCTTTTGGTGAGGTTTGGTTAGGTTATATTCTGTCCTAGCCGAAATCTATATAACGTTTGCTGTACGTATCCAGATTCCATAGGCTATAACTTGTAAATTACATGATGATAAAATAAAAGTGCTCGAATATGTTAAGCTTTGAAAATATCTGCGCATAAAATGAACTAGAAAGTAGAAACGGAGAAAATTTACTTCAGATTGTCTATTTTATTTTTAAATACTACTACTCTTTAGTTGAAAACATTATCCGAACATTTCATCAATGCATTGTGACGCAGCCTAATTTATTTCCAGTCTCTTGCTGCTTCACCTTCTAGTCTTCGTTCTGTTTTCTCTCCTTTTCCCTGACTAGGGGCCCTCTTCCATGCTCCCCGTATATCTTGATATCCTATACACATATTACTTCCTTTTTCAAGTACCTATTCTGGGTGTCTAGGGTTGTTTCAGCTAATGTAGGTAGGTACTAGTCACACAATTGTTCAAACTTACTACATACAAGGCCCCCTAGACTAGGTGGCCTTACTTCTCAGCAATATGAAATCACTGAGCATATTTATGGCAGATATAATACAAATTTCAGGGGCTGATACGGAGCGAAAACAACGTGATGCGTAATAGTCATTTTCCATTTTTCATACTCCCACTAATGATACATTGTACTGTTCTTCCTCTTGTATCTTTTCCATGAACGTTGATACGATGAGTGAGTACATTTGTGCATGAGTTACATGATCCTCCTCCTCATGTGGAATAGAAGGAGTCATATTGGGTAAGGGTAGTTAGGTTAGGGAAGCATGGTACTCAAGATAACCGTAGCCTTAGCTATTCCTTCGGGAGGTCTTTTCTTCGTGTCAACGGTACTGCCTTCCACTTTTATGCTCTTGTTGATGATACTTATTCTACTTTTCCTCTTTTTGTCCCGGCTTGCTGTGCCCATACGCGTTGATACTTGGTAGGTGCACCTTCATGTATTAGTTCCACGATTTTATCGACCTACCGTATGTCTCTTGGTTCTTTCTCTGTTAGTCTTTGTTGTTGTAACGGAGGCTTTTAATATTCTATATAACAATAATTTCACGTTTGTCTCGATATACTCTCTATGTCCTTTTGTATTTCTTGCTTGCAGCATCTTTCCTCTGGGTAGGGAGGAGATTTGAACGAACATGCATAACAAAAATGATAACAGTGTGATTTGTAGCGTAATAAGTGCATCGATCGTGCTATTCTTGTATTCCTGATATATCGCCTCCGGCATCTGCTAGGGTTAGTTTTTGCCCTGGAATACAATTTTACCACCTACTTTGTCTTAGCCTGTCGTGCCTTAAGGTAACGTTCCTTTAACCTGCACTAACTTTTCATATCTTTAATTGGCACCCCAAAGTAGCAGCTATTATAGGTTCCGATATGGTATATGGTCTACCTGAGATTCGTTTATACTTCGTAGTAGCTATGCGTTGCGATACGTTGAGGTAGGCGCCTATTCTAGCTAAATCGAACTGCCCTAACCTATTCGTAGCTCACTTAACCATATCTAGCTACCTAAAGTGAACATCTTACCGTTTTTACAAACGCGATTGTAGGAAAAACAGATCTTAGTCGTCAAACCTGACCTAATATTTGACATCCTTCTCTAATTACCTAACTTTTGGGATCTAGCCTAACTCACCTAAACATAGCCTGCTATTCAGGTCGGCCGTCTACTAAACGAAGACCACCTATTTATCTTACTACGTTTTGCGTTACACGGAGCTGCGCTGGCCCAGTTGCGCAAGTCCCCGGTACGGCCCGGTTACCGCGAATTCCTGCGTCGTGTCCTATCCCGCGACCCGCTAATTTGTGCAGCAGAGCTAACGGTGTCTTGCTGCCTGCGCCGAACTGTCACCGAAGGCTGTCAACTTGCGGACTCTGAGTTATATGTGACGTCGGAAATTAAGTAGGCCTTCCTCTCCAATAGTCTGTGCTAACGCACGCTCAACTCATGTGAGCAGATGTTCAGCTCGTACACCATTCCGACACATAGGGAAAGGAGCATAGATATGGTAATGTGAACAACGTGCGAGTAGAGCATCTGCTTATCAGTTGAGCGTGCGCTTGCGTGGTGTTGCCCCGAGATTGGTGTACTGTGTAGTGCCGTGCCGTTCTACTTCCATGATTGCGCAATGTGTATGCCGCACAGGCTCGGGAAGTAGACTGTAAGGCCTAATACTAAGGAATCTTACGAGAAAGGAGGCTCTGTTCTCTATGTAAACGCAAGTGAAAGATAATCCATAATGCAAATACTTTATTCAATTTTACTAGAAAATTACCAAACGTATTAAGCCACTTACGCAAATGAAGTCCATATTGCATTTGGATACCCTGGCCCAAGGCCCTTTCCTCTCCTCCTCTGCACGTCACATGCGTAGTGACGCATGCAGTGAATCACGAGGTCATACCCTGCCAGTAATTACAGAACTATCGTATAAAAGGAGCTATTTTTAATTCTCTACGTAAATTGCAAACTCACCATTTTCCCGCGTATTAGATATAGGTACTGTAGCTATTCCCAGGTAGATTTTGTTTCCTGCGAACCTCTAATTTTAACGTGTTGAAAATACTTCGAGAGCTCTTAACAAAATGTGTCCTCTATTTACTTAAGTTTTTCATGGAACATTCCTTCATGCTACTTACTTATACATTAAACTAGGTACTTACGACTGCAATGACATTACCAACTAAACACAACTACTCTATAGTGGATCATGGTTTTTCTATCTTTATGTTTCATAGGTTACCTAACTTTAAAAATGACTTTTTGCTGTACGTGTATACTTATTTTGAGGGATAACTATTAAACTTCTTTTCTTCGGCTGTAGGAGTATATTTCTGTTTTAGTTGCGTCTTAGACCACACCATACAATGTATGGTGTGGTCTATGGTTGAGTTTATAAGTTTCCGCGTTCCCCATAAGGTGGAACCATCACAAAAATGGTTTTTAATATTATGAAATGGTGTAACTCAAGTATTTAATTCGTAGGAGCAAAGTAAATGTTCGCAAAGCTCGTAGACATTAGTTATTATTTCATATATTTGTACAAGTATCGGCCGAAAAGTATGTTGTTTTGCACCAACTTCAGCCTGCTCTTATTGAATGATTGACAATTCCAAACTTCAGCCATGCATGTAAGAGTTTTGCTCAAAATCAAGTTTAGGGAGATGTAGCCAGGGGAAACCATCGTTATCTTAGCTTTTGCTAGTCCTTCGGGACATCGTTCTTTCGTATTTTGCTTTCTTTCATTTCTATCTCCTGCTGATGCTTTGTTCTGTTATATTCTCTCCCAACGGGCTCTTCCCATGACCGTTCATAGTGTGTGAGAACACCCTCGTTCCTACGTGGGTTCCACGTTTCTAAAGACCTTCTATATGTCCCTTAACCCTTTCACTACCACCGATTCATTTGAAACTGATGGCACGCCCAACGTTAGTGAAAGGGTTAATTCTTCCTCTATTAGATCGCAGTTGCTCTGGAAACGGAGGCTTAAACGACAGGTTCGGCATTCAATATAACAGACACACTACGTACACTTACCGTTTCTACTCTGTCTTGGCAGCTAAAACAACGCATTCACTGACTCAGTGCGAGTGTAGCCAAACTGCGTCCCAGAGTTCGAGGACAAAATCGTGCGCATTGCAGTAGATTAGGACTGCAGATCTGCATATTACGCAGTAGATTAGGACAGTAGATCTGCATATTACGCCAGCAGTAGATCTCTCGCATCCGCACCGAAGTGCGGCGCACTTTACCCTGAACTGGCACTAGACAAGGGGCGTCTGTTGCCTTATGGCCACTCATTTCGGAACAGCTTCGCCCTTTGGTCAACTGACCTCACCATGGCCGCATGTTTTCTCCTTATGCCGCGGCCGCACTATGCAATCGCGCCCTCAACTTATGAGCTGAACGTCCGCTCGCAAGTTGGGCTTGCGACTGGCTAGAGTGGCCCTGGCGTACGATCTCATTTTTTGTATCTATACTTATACACTCTTAAACAGCGCCAGTAGTTGTTTTAGTGTGCTTCCTTTTATCTCCCTTTTATGCCTCAATTAAACATCACTTTCCTTGGGAATAATACTGCATGTACTGTAAACTAATGTGCACAGTAGGCTCTAAACTAAAGGGATATAGTTACTGACGGGACTGTGTCACTCGTGTTTTCGTTTGCATACAACTTACCGTTCCAAGTTGTGCTGCTTATCCCGTCTGTCCAACCTGCTGTGCTTACAAGTGCCAGTATGCAGCTTGCAGTTTCGCGTACCCACCGCTCGCTAATCCCTGTAGTTATTAGTTTGTAATTTATATTGTATACAGGTCTCTCTCTTTAGCTCATAACGTTGTAACACCACAACTGCTTTGAGCGTGGGACAGAATCAGCGATTAAACCTAATCAAGTAGGGGAAAAGTCATTTTTACGTCGGTATTCTATTTGTTCGAAGTTTGAGCTCAAACCTATGTACGGAAATTTGCAAAAGTAGTGCCTGGATTAGTTAAGACAATGTTAATGGTTGCTTNTGGGACAGCATAAGAGATTATACCTAATCAAGTAGGGGAAAAGTCATTTTTACGTCGGTATTCTATTTGTTCGAAGTTTGAGCTCAAACCTATGTACGGAAATTTGCAAAAGTAGTGCCTGGATTAGTTTGTGAAGACCATGTTAACGGTTGCTTATGGGAGAAGATTTTTTTTTATTTTCCGAAGTATCATCAAAGGTAAAGGTATCAAAGGTAAGGTAGCAGGACCTAGTCGCCACTTTAAAATTATATTTCTGAGACTGGGACTTTCACGTTAAGTTTCTCCTCTAGTTTCTTCGTTGTAAAGTGTAAGCCACTCTCTCTCTCGCACAACTGCAGCTGCTCAAGTAACATTAATTAACTGCAGCTTTCCATTACAGTTCGTATTACAGTGGACACGTGCGTCATAGCGCTGTGTAATTATGCACTGCGATGTCGAGTCACGTTCTTTGTAATAATTACGACGGCCGTGGTGTTGGCCGGGATTCTCGTTCTTACTGCGTCAGTGGTATGAAACTAGGCTGATTCACTGGGCTTGGGCGAATTCTTAAAGCACTGGGATCTGACTAGCTACTGGTTCTACATCAGCAGTACGTCTTACGTATCTCTATGCGTTGAAATTGTTTTACGTAGGAGGAATAGGTTATGCGTCATACGCAACAGGGTTAGTGACGTTCACCCACCCTATATTGAGGGTTGGAGCGCCTCCAGGGAACCGATAGATTACCTTAACCTTCGGTACGTCTGTCTTTCGTGCCCACTTTGCTGGGCACAAGCCTTTGCAGAATTGGGGACGGTCTGGAGGGGGGGGGAGCAGTTGTCCCGAGTCCCCCACACGTGACGTCATAACTCGGACAACTTATGCTCGATTGTAGACGTACACACAATCATATGGGCCCTTGAGGAGGCTGATCTGCAGCGCGTGAACCAGTGCGTGCTGGTTTCGTAGTTCGGTTGTGAGGTCGAGGCAACTTTGCCTTTTATGTGCGTTGCCCGTTGATTGTTCAGCGTTATTAAGAGTCTGTTACACATCTCGCTATCCGTACGACCTGTTGCATTGCATTTCTTCCGGGATAAATGTTTAAATACCGGTATTTCTACCGGGTGTTGTTTTTATGCGGACAAATTTCAACCATACGTAAAAAAAACTCAAAATAAATCGATTTTCAGGAATGATTAAATTCCAAAAGCTCCTTAGATTTCTAGTTATAATGACTTAAAGAAATTTAAAGCTTTAAGTCGGATACTACGTGCGCGCCAATGTTAGCACTAAATTTGATAGCTCAGCACGTTTCCGACCCCACCAAGGCAGTTTACATTATTTACAATAAAAACTGCTAGTATATCATTGTTAGGAAAAATATCTGCAGTTTCACACATAGCATTTAACGTAATCACACTACTGTATGGCGGACACTAGATACGTCGTCAGAGTTTACATCCGTGTCGTTATAAAAAAAATGCAATGGCTTTTGCCACCAGATTTTGGACCTCGTGTACAACTTTCAGAGTGCTTCATGCAACAGAGAACAAGGGATCCCAACTTCTCAAAGCTGATTCTTTTCCACAGATGAAGCGTATTTTACTCGTGATGGGGTTTTTAACATTCACCATAATTATCATTGGGCTCAAGCTTAATAATCCCCATATCATTCGCCCAAATAATAATCAACATCTATTCAATGTAAACGCATGGGCAGGAATGTGGTCGAAAAACGTACCGAACGATCAAATTTACCGCTAATATTGGCACGAGCGCACGTAGTGTCCTACTTAAAACTGTAAATTTCTTTAAGTCTTTATAACTCGAAAACTATTGAGTTGTAGGCATCTTTATCATTCATGAAAATCCATTTATTTGGAGTTTTTATACCTATGGTTGAAATTTGTCAGCATAAAAAACGCCCGGTAACTATATGCATATTTCAACACTTTTAAGTTTTTATTTGAAAACGTTCATTAGAGCATTATGTTTCTATATTCGTTGCTAAAATTCTATAATTTTCGTATACTTTTTGAGACCCACATTCCTACTCTTTGATGCCGGAGGTTAGGTTGCTAACGCCTTGGTCGAAACTTTCAAGTTATTTTTCGATTTAGAATTTTGAAAGATTTTGTTCTTTAACGGAAATTAACTTAGGTCACAAAGTTGTGACGTTAATTAATTGTTATATATATATATATATATTTAGTTCGTTTAGTTAGCTACTGCATGTAGCTTCGTACGCAGTATGCTTTGTGAATGGCTCATCCTCAGAGTTTTTTTCTACATAAACTCAGTTCTTCAAAAGACAATGTATTTTTAGCGATAGTGCAATATTCACTGTATTAAAAATCGTGATGGTGTCGGTACTGCTTCATCTCATTATGTTTTTATGGCAGTTCACATATTTGGTGAGCCAGCTTCACTACGTTGTAAAGTTATTTATCTAGGGCACTGTTATTCTTGCATTATATGCCTAGAGAGTATGCACAAATATTGGGAGTTTTGCTCGTGCTAAACCGTACGTTTATCACTACAAATGTCCTACCCCAGTTTCACCAATAACCTTATCAGCGGGCAGCAGTGCGGGCATTTTTTTTTTCTGCGGGCATTACCCTCTGCGCATTTAACTGCTTATTACTGGCGCTCACGAGCCAAAGAGTTATGGGCATGCAACAGGAAGTGTTATTGTGCACTTCTGCGCGTTATCGCTGCTGTCGGCTGCCTTTCGTTATCGGCCGAACATCCTGCGGTGCAGCGGCCGCTGTGCTGGTTCAGCTGTCTGTATTTTGCCACACTTGCAGCTCAGTCTCGTAAATCAGTTGCGTGTGCGAGTCCTGCACGTGCCTCGCTCTGTACCGCACTTCGGGACCTCCTGATTCACTCGTTAATTGAGACAAAAATCCGAACGCCACTAATTGTTATCGTGGAAACGAATTATGACATTGGTCAGTAAACGCTCGATCGTTTTGTACACTGACCCTACCAACGTGGTTATCATTCTTCACTACTGAACTACGTCTCCACGCATCCGTCTGCTTCAATTGGCCTGCGGTCAGTGTCATCTACACCATACTTGGCTATCAGTTCGTGCGTGACTGAATCTTCACAATATACCGCACAGGAAGCGATATCGGTAGTATCGAAGATAACCTGGCTGTAAGTTTGCTGGGATGATCTAAAGTGAGTGAGAAACTTAATGCTCATTCGTACAGTCTCGTTGAGTTCGGCGAACGGACATTCATCTGTATGCTGTGAAATTCTTCACGTATTGTGTCAGGGTGCTGTCACGATTGAAATGTTGGTATGAAAATCATACATCACCATTTCCTTGGTGATCCCTCACAAAGTAGCGAGTCTAGTGCTAGCTAACAAAGTGCGTCGGCACGGGTTTACTCCAGACCTCGTACATATTACGGCTTGTTTTGTGAAGTTGGTCCCCACATCGTATTCATGTACAAGTTCGTTGCAAGTCAGAACGGTACAGGCGATAGTTGTCTGTCGTCTGGTACTCCTGCGTGGTAAATAATTAGCTTGACTTATCCTGCAATCCATTGAATGACGGAATCTCTTGTCGACCTCTGTTAAGTTCTTGAGCTGTCCAGACAGTCATCAGCGATTACGATGGTTTTCATTGCTTGGCGCCAAGGAATGATGACACCTCCTGAAAGAATAGTTGGGGATTTCTTTGGATTCGATTGAAACTAGAGTTAGTGTAACAATTCCGTTGAAGCTCTAGTTGTTTAATACGGTACCATCTTCAAAAATTTTACTACACCGTAGTACAACTCACCGTAACCATGACTCTTTTCAGTTTGTCAGTCCCTAGTAGCTCAGGTACACGGCGATGGTTCTCTTCTAATCCGAGCAAAAAGTCCAAAGATGCATCGAAACCTCTCAAGAGTCTTTCCCGGGCCACTAAAAGCATGCGGGAGCTAGGCAAACTAGTACGTCCTAGCGATGATGCGCGAACTGTTGCCGACTCTAGTGCCGATAGTCTTGATAGTTTGGCTAGTCATGAAATGGGCAGGAGAGAGTCCCTCGCTATTGCTTGCGGACTAGACTGTGACTCCCTAACGTGCGAACCTACTTCAAGTAATTCACCCATCCTAAGGACAACAAGTGTCAGCCATCACCCGGACGCGCGAATTCGACGACCGCATCTCAGACTTTCTGAACGGACCAGTTTGGACCTCGAGACGTATGGCTTCCAACGAGGGCGCTGTCCACATCGAAAGGTATTGAACCCGCCTATGTTTTCTGTGGGTTTTTCTTATACTGTACTTAAGGCACGGTCGATTGAGCACCAGAATTAAGCTCTTGAAGCTTGCCTTGTCCCAAACTTTAGACAGAGGCTTCGGCTTTATCACTTTGAATCGTGTTGCAAGTGTAACATGCAATCCGGTTGTATTGAGCGTATTGATAACTCCATGCTACGGAGTAAGTCAGAGTTTCTAGAAGTCTCAGGGGTAACCGATTGAGGGTCAATACTTGGAACTCAATTTAGCGGATCGAAACCAGCGCACCTGAGTTAAATTTCGAACAAGTGAAGCCTCGACGGCTAAATTTTGGTGCCCAATCGAATATATCCTTACAGTACTAATGAAGAGATGATTTTTTGCCTGCTGTATGCTGCATGGCATTGGCATGCATTCACATTAAAGCAACAGGTGTAAATTTTGTTTGTTTGATAGCTACCACCATGTTACTGAGAGGTATTCACCATAAGGTAACAAGCGTAATTTTTTTTTTTTGTTTTCCCAGTGTTTCTCTCTTGACCTATAATTTGTACTTGCGTATACTGGATCTTCAAATGATAGCAGTTCGGGAAAGACGTGAGTGCGCCAATACCCTCTCACTGCTCTTCTTCACCCCAGTATGCCAAAACTTACTGTGGAATTTATTCCTTTCTGGCTGCCAAACGTTGCTGCCAAAATAAGTACCTATCTTTCGAATTGAGCGAAAACCTAGCTGGCATATACCCAGGTCTGTGTCCAGGATACATGAAGCTATTTCTGTTCTACTGAAATGTAGTAAGTCACTGTAAATGATTGGGAAATATTACTCACAAATTTTGAAAGGTGTGACAATCCTCTGAGTTCAAAATACGTGCCTTTTCCTCGCCGTCTTAATGCGTAGTCACTATACCGAAGAATTTAGTTGTTCATCCTCTCCTTCCCCCCCCCCCTAATAGAAATTTCGGCAGTCCCCTAAGCTCATTTGCGATTTTAGCTTCTGTGCAGCCCAGAATACTGTTTGGGACGAAATTATTTCGCTCTACAGTTTCGCTCAAACTTGTATAATTCAACTCTCGCAAACTGAGTTAGAGGAAGACCATACAAATAGAGGTTTGATTCTCTACATTCAGTACATTATGCGTCTTATTTTCTGGTCAAAAGTTGCGCTCTGGCCAACCGAAATTTTCCGGTAGAACGGCCGATATTAAATAGGCCCTATTTATTCTGTGCTTCACTGCGTAGAATTAATTAGTATCTTTGTTTGGGATCGCTTTCTCTGAGGTACGGCGGTTAAACCAAAACTATAATGATGATGGTAATCAAAACTAATAATAATAATAATAAAAATAAAAACACTATAATAAAGACCATCATATATTTAGTTCCATATTTCGTGCTCTTCCTCCTGTCTGCAGAAAAAAAATAGGAAGAAATTCGGCCGTCAGCCTTTCCCAAGGTCCGAACGGAGCTATGTAGCGATCAGCTGTGCGGTGCACAGTGAGGTAGTTTCATTGATGCGTGAAGCGATGAAGGCAGATGCTAGACCCTTCCACACTCTTCGTTCAATCTGTCACAGCTTTCGTTCTACCAAGACTCCCTGTCTGCAGAATACGTTCTTTTTTTTTTTACTTGTACAATGTTCTTTCAATCGTCTTTAATTAAACTAAGGTTGGCCCAAAAAAGTTGGAATTTCAATTTCCGAAATAAAGCTGTTATTCAGAACATGTTTTAGGAGTAGCTCGACCTATAATCTCTTCTGCCCCCTGAATACGCTTCTGCTGGGAGGTATAAATTTACTTTCAAGATGCAACTGTAAGAGGTGTCATTCATCCTCTTCGTAATAGAATTCCAACGAACTTTGATAGGGTAGCGTGGGGCAGCGCGCCCACCTAATTTTTCAAAGGCGCACAGAGGGTCATAGTTAATCGATAGAGACCTCATTCTCATATAGCTAATATGGTAGGTATATTACAGCTCTTTCTTGATGCGGACGCCCTAACTAACAAGTGACATAGAATGCGTGGCAGAGGCAAAATAGTTGAAATTTTGAAAACAGGCGCCTTGCTTGCCCCATGTTTGAGGAAAAGCGTCCGCTCTGGAGGGGTTTCGCCTCATGCATACTGAAAATTAAAAATAAACCTTCAATAGCTTCCGTCTGACTGCAATAATGACTTTTAATTATGTCTTAGATATAATTTTAGTAATTAAATAAAAGAAAGTAGGCGATAAATGCAAAATAACTATACGGAAATATATTAGGTAGGGTAACGTGGGGCAGCGCGCCCACTTCCTTTCTCAGAAGCGAACTGAGGGTCATAATTAAGCGATAGAGGCCTCATTCTAATATATGACAGGCATATTGAAGCTCTTTAATTCTTGATGTGGACGCCCACACTAACAATTAAGTGACATCGAATGCATGGCTAAGGTAAAACATGAAATTCTGGAAACAGGCGTTTTGCCCTAAACAACATGTCTCCATTAAAACATTCATAACCATTATAAGATCAATTGCGAGAACCTTAGAATTGTTGAAAACTTAGCAGAACATATAATACTTCATAACTAATCGAGACGTAACAATCCATAGTAAATTTTTGCTACGTAACAGAAATCTTGTGAATCGCAAAAAAGTACTTTTAATAGATTTTACGTGTGAAAACATTAACACGGTCATAACTTACCTCAACAACCTCACTCAGCAATACCCTTTCACTCACTGGTGCGGAGCGGGTCCCCGGACCGTTCCATGTTGTGACAAGTGGCTACGAAAGCACTAACTCTTGCTAGTTATGAAAAGGTGCTTTGCCTCCAAGGACGCGCTGCCTTACGTTACCCTACTGGAGGTGTTGTTGCTTATTATTTGCCGTCATTTTTTGATGGCGAGGTGCAATAGTATATTGACACTAGAACACATATGACTATTGGTAGCTAACGTATATATAACTGTAGAGCACGTTCCACTCACGTATGGTTTTCTAGTATTAATAATCCCTACTCTTTATGAGGAAAGAAGGACGCAATTGGTAGGCACGTTTGAAATAAATAGCAACGCATGGGTCATATTTACTGAATATCATTGTTTCTGTTGAGGTCAGTTACTTTGGCTGGGAACCCCAGTTCTGAGGCAGACCACTGCAGCACCTCAGACGTGAGCCTGTGTACTGCTCGTACGCCTGTGTGTTGCTCGTACGCCTGTGTGTTGCTCGTACGCCTGTGTGTTGCTCGTACGCCTGTGTGTTGCTCGTACGCCTGTGTACTGCTCGTACGCCTGTGTGTTGCTAGGCCGCATGTTTGTGAACCTTCGACGTGCCACACGTACACAGATGTGCATCGTCAACATATGCTTGACAAAGGGAAGGTCTACAGCTGCCTAGGCTCATATTAAAATTCACTATTTTCAATGGTGATTTGTTGAACTGTTTGTCTTGCAGCTTGACGATCACTCCCTTAATGCTATTCCCACGACAGTTGATATTTGTTATGCGGTAAAGGGTCAACTCTAGTGTGCACCTGACATCTTCAGGTGCCGCGTGAAGAGCTCCGTTAGTCATCTTAAAATGACAGGTGTTCCAAGCTTCATTTCGAAAATTCAGGCGCAGAAAGGGTGAATTCCAATGACCCTCTAAATGCAAATCTTTTTTCTTGACACATATATGGTTTTAGCTCTCGGGACTTTTTTCTCTCTTGCTTACTTTAGTTTTCTCATTCATGCTCCAACCACTGGTACTTTATTTTTTATATTTTTCGGTGTTCCCGACTTGAGATTTTCGTAATAGTTGCTCCCGCAGGGGTTCCACGATACTCTCGATATACCGTATGTCCCTTGCATCTCTTTTTCTTTGGTCGCTGTTGCAGTAGACGCTGTTGTTGCAGTAAGAAGGAAGAGTGGAATCATTAAAAGCAATAATAATTACAACAACTAGAGCATTCTGAGTATACCTACGCCAAGTGAGGCAACGGTAACGAAAAATCCAATTTGGTCCTGAAACCTTGATTCTCTTTGTATCAACACCTGAGTTTCATCATTTGTGCCATGTATTAGTATTAACAGTTCAATTATTATCATAACTTTTAGATTTATTGCTGCTTACCAACATTCTGACAATCACTAGTCAAACACACAAACAGTCCGACCGATCATCATCAAAATTTAATCATTTCTCTTTTAACATTACTGACAATTCCTGTAAATTTTATACAGATCCATTCATAACTTTTTGAGTTATAGTGCTAACAAATATAAAATTAAACACAGCGACAAACAAACTCACAGATCATCACAGAAATTTCTTCATTTACTCTTCGTAATATATCTAACAAGTCACGTGAATTTCATAAAAATTTCTCCATAACTTTTTGACGTATGGCATTAAGAAAAATGAGGCAGACAAACAAACAAACGGATGAACGGAATTTCAACAAAAGTTAATCATCTGTTCCTCTTAACATCTTAACATACCTAAAAATCCCTGTAAATTTCGTTAAAATCCGTCTATAAATTTTTAAGTTATGTTAGTGACACACAGACAGACAAACAAACAAACTCGACCTCCTTGGCGGAGGTAATCATATTAGCTCAGTCACCGTGGAAAAATCACGCTTAGTGTATATTGTGTATCTTTGACGCGAGCCTGCCTCCTGGCGGCTCCCTCCTTCATGGTCGTGAAGGAGAAATCCGAGATGGTAAAACGAGATATCGTGTCGTCTCTATCTTCAACCAATGACCGCTACCACGTGACGAAAGATCTATTTGTTTGATTTCTCTATCCGTTCTCAATTTCTCTTCTATGTTCCACCAAATAGTATTTGCCTGTCAAACACACAAACAGGCCTACCGATCATCATCAAAATTTAATCATTTCTCTCTACCACGTGACCATAGCTTGCGCTCCCATGAGTTGTTCGTAATATCTTTTTAAGGCAGTTAGTGGATTATGGTACTTTCCGGATGTATCAACGCCTGATTTCAGAATTATGATACAGCTCTTGTTTGAATGGCGTTTTATTTACGAAAGTAGTTACCTGTTAGTTACACTTATACGTACATATCATTATCATCGCTGCACAGCCGGAGTACAAGGTCGACCCTGCTGGTTCCTTTATATCCACATCCTCAGTGTAAAAAAACAGCATTCAGCTAGAGTATCGATAAATATAAGCTATTTAACCGTGGAATTTCCACGGATCCCGCTAGTTTTTATTCAGCCGCATAAATACTGGTTTGCATGAACACGACAAGCGTAGTTACATATTCACCAGAGTGGCTCAGGAACGGAGGAGATATGATTTTTGCACGACATACGTGGAAAAGTATTTAGCTCAATTATGATACGATGTAAAACTGGTGTTTATTCTTCTTGAGAGACATGTGTGATTTATAACTAGATGGTTTTCCTTCACTTTTGCCCTGAAGGCTTGAATGAGATACGTAAAATATTTTTTCCCGACTCCGACGCCTGTTTCCGAAATGTATCTAAAGCCCGAGTACGATTTCACTCAGAAAGTCTAAAACTCCCTATAGGACTACAACTCTGCTACCCTGCATGGTATTCATAGTTGTGACTTATTTTATACGTTTTCTTTTTATGTGAAATACTGGCTGTATGCTTCACTGCATGCAATAATATTTTGACTAGCTGGAGCTCAGTTTTCAGTGTCGCCTTACGTAAGGAATGCCGAGTTGCCTCATGCATTTGTTGTAATGTCAAGTGCAGCAATTCTAAGAAAACATTTTAGATTCATACGCTTATAATTCTTTTATGCTTCAAGGTCTGGCAGGACGTAGGGATTCCTTCATCTGTTCTTAAGTGGAAAGAAATATATTTCTTCGTGCCTGCTGAACACATTTTTTGACTATTAATACGAAAATAGTTACTGTAGTTGCTAAAATGTTACCCTAATTTATTGATAAAGTTTGTTTTGAAGATGATACCCGGATACGGTTTGCACGCGTGCATGGAAAAGTACTGTATAGTAGCAGTACCTTTTATATGTATTTGAAACTTACCTTTTTATTTTTTTTTTTTCAGGTACGTTGATTGCCGTAGACGTAAGAAGTCGAGGTAATAGTGAGTACATTGGTGTAGTTTTTATGGTAAATTTAGCGGTTGGCCACTGGTAGTTCCCTCAGGCCTAAGTATTTCATATAATCAGTATTCCGCAATGTATCATGTAGCTATGCTTTGCACAGCGGCCTTCCTGAGTACGGTACTTCTTCTTTCACGGTTGTTTTCGATGCAGTACTCAAAATGAAAAATCGTACTCCAAGCTTTGATAGGAAAATTGTTTGACGGAGCTTTGTTCTATAGTGGTATAGAAGATACAATAACTATAATTCATTTTCGTGTTAGATTGCCAGCCTCACTCACGAAGTCGTTCTGTTTTTATTCAGTATTTATGAAAAGTCACCAACAATTTGGTTAGCTAAGGTTTTGTCATTGAGTGACTGTTGGCTACCACCGTAAAAATATTGTAGCTAATCTGTCGATATTTCTAGCGCATTTTCTACCTTGAAAATTCTTCTTCCCTGACGATATCTGAAGAGCAAATATATGTCTATTTCCGGCGTAGGGACCTGTTGATCCTTGAAAACCTGTATTGTCAGGAATCCTTAGACATCGTTAGTGTACCCACTTATATTGACAATAGGTACATAATAGTTGCGCTAATAATACGTAACGATGACAAATTTTAGGGTTAAACGCCGTTTGTCGCTGATTTATATTTTATTTCATTAACTATCGACGGATTAACTTTCACAGCGACACTACATTTCATTAACCACATTTTCAGGCGACACTAGTACCATCCTAGGGTCTAGTCCCTTGTGCTCTTAATTCGTTTTTCGTTGTATTCAGCCAGATGTTTACATCCATAGTGCATTGTTTCCATCACTGTGGCCATTCTGTGTCTGGATTGCGGTCATGCCTGGTCTGCTCATCCAATACGAACTCCCAGTTCCTCATATCATGCATAAGCTTTTCAAAACAAAGCTCGTGCTGCATTTGAAGTAGACCAATGTCAATAGCTGCCACAATGAGGTCAATGCTACCAGAACTGCACGTGAATTACGTGCGTGCCCACAATAAGTATACCATAACCCTGGCACAGTTCTGCAGTGCTTGCTGCATCAGCAATGCTGGGTAGTGTCTTGCTTTGCTTCCATTTCTTGCGCTGTCTGATGGACTCACTGTGTTTTGGACGTAACTCATTTCAGCTTAACCTTAAACTACCAAAATTAGGTGTGGGTTTCTAATACGAAAAGCATAGTTTTAATCATTCTTTGATAAGAGCAGTGGGCGATTTAAATTTGAAAATAGCTTGTCATGACGAAACTGCGTTTTGCTGCCAAGATAGCTTACCATGTTACTCAGCGCTTTACTTGCCGATAACTTACTGCAATGTTAAGAACTTAAGAAAGCATCCTTTACTGTTATTGCGATTTGTTCCGCAGATTGCTTATTGTGGCTCACCGTGGATTACATTGTTGATTACTTACTTCAACTGCAGATTCCTTACCATAACGCACAGCCAATCCCGCTATACTTGGCCGTTCCAGGTGTACCATTCGTTGCAATGATTTACTTCTTTTTCTCTGTACTGTGTTGCCTGGTGCTCTGGCTCCCCGTTTTTTTTTTTTTTTTTTGCCGTGTCGATAATGTCGCTTCTACTTCGAGTAGACAACATAAGTTCAGCTCAGCTGCATGTCGTCCCTATAGGTACCGTCATGAATGATTGTTTTGCTGAGGACACCCTAGGCAGTCGTACGCTAAACTTGATGCTCGGACGTCCAGCGCCCACGTCATTTCGATACACTGTGAAAGTCTGTAGCATAGATACGGGAGGTAGCGTGGGCGGCGTGCGAGCTGACCACCCCCTCGATAAGTTGAGTAAGTGATTGCGCAGTGTGGTCTCGGCTTGAGCTACACGCAATCCATATACCTTACCCTACCTTGGGAGATCTTTGGACGAAGTGCAGGTGGTGGTATGCACTCCACCCGTCACGTACGTACACAGGGGAGGTACACCCTATATAGCGCTGCTATACAGGACCATATTTAGCGCGTGCGTACAGCAGAAAACGGACGTGTTGAAAAGTAAGAGAAAAAAAGCGTTAGAAATATAAAGTAGCTAATGAGGGAAAAGAAAACCGGAAGCGTTTACCCCAGCGAAGTTGGCCGAGACTGCAGTAAACTGGGGACCACTGTTTGCTTACGGTATAATTTCGTGTAGATAACTCTAAAACGCTTCTTCTGTTCGTATGATATATTTTTTTCTCTTGTTTTAAGGTAGACAAATATGTGTATTTTTGTGTTATCTATAGTCTATGTCATGTCTCCTGGGGCCAGCGCGTGGTATGTAGCGCATGCTGAACTTTGCACGTCGTAAGGAAATATTCCATAACGTTTATGGGTGAAGTGATAACCGAAAAATTGCACGTCGTAAGGAAATATTCCATAACGTTTATGGGTGAAGTGATAACCGAACAATTGTCTGAAAGTTACGTAAAAGTTGCAGTTCTTCCGTGAATTTTTAAATAAATTTTGTTGTGTGTTCGATATCAAATGCTCTTTATTTATTACGGTTTATTGTGTAAAATCAAGAGTATCTGCAAAATTATTTAGTAAATAATGGAGTAATGTTACAGTATCCCTGTAAAATTGAAGAAATTTTACGGAAAATAATGACAGCAGCAATGACTTGAAGAATTCCCTTATAAAGTTTACGAATGTGGCACTGCATGGACCCTTGAGATTCAGTGCAGCAGTGCACTTGGTTGCCCTCAACCAAAGAAGTCCAAAGTTCTGTGCTCGGTACTTCACATTCGAGTACATGCACTTGGCCACCTTTTGCTTATGTGCATAAACGAAGTGAGTGGCGCGCCCTCCCTCGCTCATTGAAACCCCAGAGTCCAAAGTCTCTCTCCGCCCCAGTGCTGCCAAGTCTCCCGAGATATTATTGACCAATTTGGCCATGTTCATTGCGTAGTCAAGCCATGCGTTTACTGCTAAATCCAGCTCTGTTTACTGCCAAACTTAGCCATTCTCATTACTGCATCCAGCTGTGTTCCTCCTAGTTGAACTGAACGTGCCGCTCCACTTCCGATATGCGCCGCAAAATTCGAGCTTGCTCATTCTCGCCTCTCTATTGCCAGATTTATGTCATCGGGATAGCGTCGTCCTGTTCATTACCAGCTAATATCATCGTTGCCCTACCTTGGTACACCTTATTTTTATGAAAAAATGCCAGTTGGCAACCCCCTCTGCCCCGACTTCCCAAGCGCATGCATTGCAATCACGATTCAAGCTCACGGTCTCTCGGATGATACCTACTGGTCTCAGACTCAGTCCGTGCGTGACTGTCGTAGAGTGAGGTGTGCGACGCAGCTACAGAGGCAACTTGTCTGGAAAAGCAAACAATGATAATTCTTAATGCACAATATATTGTGAGTGTTCTCGCGTAAAAGTTTTGTAGTAAGGTAGAATTTGCGATAAAAGTCATTTAAAGCTTGATTTTCTGCTTGCAGTGAAGTTTTTTTTTTAGAATATATATATTTTTTAAATAGGTAAACGAAAATGCTATGCACGTGTATATAAAACACAACATGTGTGAGTTGTAACAAATACTTTTAAATTTCTAAATTGTTTATGCCAGTAAAAATGCTATTAATATCGAGGAGCCATAGCGTAATACCTTTGGTGTAACTTTTGGGATAATTTTTTTTTTAATGCAGAATTACTAACTTTACTTCCTTGCAGAACTTTTCCTCTGCATTCCATAGGGAATAGTTACATACATGCAAATTTATTCCTCTTTCATTCCTAAAAACATACGAAAACTGAATCACACCTTTATTCGTGGTGTGTTCAGTCAAATTTAGAGTGAAGTGCTGGGAACTCTTCCAGTAAATGTAGTGCTTACCAAATTATTTCTTTTTGTGATTGCTCGTGAATTCACTCCTAGTGACCATATTTTCGTGGTTAGTTGAAGTACATTTCAATAGAATTAAAATGTCCGCCGAATTTCAAGTTCACGCTAGTTGTTGCTTGCAATCGTAGATGCACGCGTGTTTTGTTCAATATTTAACCTTTTTATTTGTGAACTAATTTTCTACGCAAGCCCATATCGAGCAGATTCTACAATAAAACATTAATTACTCTGAAATCTAGATTGTCAGTGCCCGCATCCACAGTTTGAGACGAACTTACTTAATAAAACGAAAACTGTAACCAAATGAACTGCTATATAAGTCTTCAAATAGCTACATTTCAAAGTCTTGTCTCAGCGTTCCAGTATTGTGCCAAGAAACTGAGCAATAAATACCACCGTGTCTCAGGTGTAGCTAAAATACGCTACACCGTATCAGTCCAGTCCTGGCAGACATTTTTTCGCTGTTCATCGTCGAAATTTAGTCCCAAGCCCAGCTCTTGCGAGCTAAGTTCGAATAAAATTTAATTTACATTTAATTCTGTAGCTTTTTGCTTGAGAGGAGCGAAGAGCGAAAGATGTGTAACTAAATAAACATCTAAATAATTTCATAATAAAATTTCTAAAACTAAGAATTCACCTTAGTCTTTACTGTGGCAGTTTGATTAATTGAATGCAATGAATTGACTGTATACGCTGGCAGGAGCATCTTCTAAGTTACACGAGCATTGCAGTTAAACGTCAAATCTGGAGAACCCGAGAGGCAGCATCTCTCGAAAATAATTACCTTCCAGCGTACAGTTGGCAGGATTCCTGTGTATTCTGCAGGTATTAAAATAGAAAAATAATCTGCTCCTTGTGTATACGATAACAGGGCGGCATTGTACCGAACCGTTGAGGTTACGTGCCAGTGTCGTCGCTCTGCCTTTGCTTTTATGGCTGTATTGCTTTACGGTCCCCATGGGATTAGTTTATGGCTTTAGACTGCTTGAGCCGCTTCAGACCGCCATTGTGTCTGCTGGTCTGTGTCCCTCTCTGACTGCATGGCTTTATTGGCTCTGGTTTCTCAACCTAGGCTGCGAAAAAGTATTCCATGGGCACGCTAAGTAATGCTTGGTTCTTGGTATTATTACAATTTTTTATTTATGGCACAAATTCGGAACTTTATCCCGATGGCAGAACTCGAAACCATATCAACGCATTTGACGCCTAATGCACCGCGTATTGTATACAGCGTTGTAGGAATACCATTACCTTTTCTTAGAATGACGGTCAAGGTGTTAATGTATTTTAGTGGGGTGGGGTAGTTATTAGCGACAACTGGCTGTTTGAATGACCCGACAAGGAAATGACTGTCATTTGTAATACAATTGACCCCTCAAGCTCTAAATTGCAATAGCTGCCACGAGAAATAAACACGGTGTCATACGATTTGCAAAGTAAGCTTCTGTGTATATATATGTTTTTGTCACGCTTTAATGAAAACAAACAATTTGGATGAAACTAGGTCAGGCTGGAAATGGTAGGAATTCAAAACTAAGGACGTCTCTAGATTATATGCACTTCTTGCTTTGCCACAATTTTCAATTCCATCAGTGTTGTCAGCGTTGTTGTACTTCCAGTTTGGCTTTACCATACTTTGGAACTGATCATAAACGTTGTTTTTTCAAATCTTTTCTCAATTCACTATATACGCTGTATATGTATATACAGTAATAATCAAAAGTATTAATAAAGACCCCTTTTTATTTATATCATATGTGTAGGGGATGAAATAGATACAACATCAATTATGCCAAGGTCAGGCAGGCCACAATAGATAAATACAGTGTTGTTACCAACTTGAATATGCAAATATGAACTGAAAGAGCACCAGAAACCACTGCATATTGTTTCTCGTATTCTGCATAAACTGAGCAGTTTTGCACGTTATCCTTGAAGCCATCGACTGCAAGGTAATAGTACCTTCTTCCAAACTGAAAAAATTGTATACCTGTTTTACGTTTCCAGTTTTTTCAAAATTTAGAATTTTTGGCAACATTTAAGAAAAATAACGAAAATTAGCAACTACTACTGCATATAAATACTTCGTAAACGATGTTTCGAGCAACGTCATTATTACGAGAGAAAGAAGTTTCTTTTGGTACTTTAGAGTTAAACTAATAATTATAATAGTTAATACTCCACTAGAGAGCTTGCGCTTCAAATCAGCTGTGTGAAGGTCCGTCTGAGACACCTCCCAGGACCAGGCTGCTCAACAGACCCTCTGTCTGTGCTTGTCTCAGATGGCCTTGTAGCGCCAGAGTCGTCTTTCAAGCAAGCAGTTTGCTTAGTGTCTATCTGTTCGGTTTAATAGCAAGGTTTTTTTGTCACTTTAGCTTCATCGACCTGCACAATGCTTTTGGTTTAATCAGAGGTTAAAAATGTATCACCAGTTATACGCTCCCTCACAATATTATTATTATCAAAACTCCACGCCCGGGCCGCCATGGATAGGTAGTACAACCCAAATGAAGAAGTTTGCAACACCGGGAAGCCTGAAACGCTGCTAAAGGAAATCCAACAAAAAGCCATCAACAGCTGACTTAAACGCCTGCCGGCCAACACTACCGAAAGCCGATGCCTGCAATGAATTCCAAAGCCCAACAGATCAGGACACAAAGCACCGACCGAACTGACGAGTTCTGCATCAAACAGTCTTTAAAGTGAAAGAGTGCGCGCCAAACTCCGCATGTGTAATCCTCCTTGAGACCTTGAGGGCCGAGGTGCGAATTTATTTCCTGAACCTTTCAGCAAGTACAGTCTCAAGGCAGTCAATGGCGTGGCAGGTCACAGGCCACCGTGGGAGGGGCGAAGGGTGCTGGTTTGTGATGGTGTTGCACTCACAAATTCACAATTTACGGGCCGTGAAGTTTGTTTTCATGATTAATAATTGATACGAATGTATATATATACATTGAGTAAGCGTAATATATTTATACGTCATGCATAACTGCATGATCTCCAGGTAGAGTATTTAGTACAATTACAATTGCCGTCAGTACCTTGTTGTGATTGTTTTGAAAGGAATGAGCCAAAGTCGCGTAGGTGGTTCGGGTTGTGGCCAGGGTTATGAGGTTGGATGGTCCAATAGTACGACTCCGACTCCTAGGACCAGTTAGTATCCGATTCTGAACGGTCAACAAGCTTGACCAATTTTCAACTGACTCCTGTGACGAGCGTTTGTTGGACTCCGATTCCTTGTTCCCGAAAAGTATCCGAATGCTTATTCCTCAGGACCCCGACTTTGCAGTCCTGTCTGTTTAGATAGGCGGCAGTAGACGAACCAAGAGGCCCATTCCCAAAGAGACACCGGGACTAACACCCCGGCCTCTTTGAGCTATAGGTTGCTATGATCTGTTTTGTTGCCCATTTAACGACATAACTTAGGCTACTTTTGGAATCATTTTAGTTTGGAAGGTTTAATCTCTAAGCACTACATGCATAACTGCTTATCGGATATATTCGGGGTAGTGTGTTAGGCTTTAACAGGTCAGATGGTTACGACTTATGGTGGTCGTTTCCTATCAGAGCATTTCTCAGCCGCATGGTAATAAGTCAAGAGGTTACTGCTACGGGAAATATCAGGCTATGTATATACCTTTAGTATTGTGATAGGTCGGATGTCATATTTTGGACATCCGCGGATGCGGATCTTTAAGCGAATTTTTCTGTTGTTGGGATATCCGCGGATGCGAATGCAATTGCGGATGTTACCATCTCGACATCCGCAGAGGCAGATGCGAATGTTCAAAAGAGGTGCGGTTGTTCCTCGGATGCAGCTGCGTATATTCGCCCCATCACAAACACACACATCCTCTTACGACGGCACTTTGTACAATACTTCGAAAGAAAACTTAGATGCTGTTTTGTTGACAGGGACAGCGCTTACACACATTTCAATCCAACTGAAAATTTGTAGTTTTCAGCTCTGTGGTTGAGTTTATTGTACAGTGATAAACCTGCACATGCGCTCCTTTAATTCTTTGCTGCGGATCTTTTAGTTTTAGCGGATTTTACAGTTCTGACATCCGCGAATGCGATTGTATATGTTACCATCTCAGAATCCCAGATACAGATATCAAGTAAAGTGTATATGTTCTGCAGTGCGGATATTCGCCTCATCACTACCGTAGTATTGATGCATTATGGGCACCGCTGCTCCACGCATTGCACCGGGGCCACACTACACAATCGTACCCTCCACTTACGGGCGGCTGTTCCGCTTGCACACTGCCCCACCTCCGTACTTAGGATACCGTACCTACTTTCTACTGCCTAACCCGATCGACGTGCGAGTTGTACGCCTGCTCATAAGTTGGGCGTGCGATTATACAGTGTAACCCCTGCAGTACGGTTACGCGTAGGGTCTCACCGCTTTGCTATCACTGCCAAGCACGTACGCCTGCTATAGATCACGCGACAGCTGTATGCATAGAGGGAAGACACCTGTTCATGTAATTGATCATCCTTTGGAGCATCGTACTCTCGTCCTGCACTTTGTACCCAATTGTGTGCACTTGACCACATGCACAAAGTATACGTGGTTCGTACATAGAAAAGGTACAGACAGTCGGGCTAATTTCGCCCTCCGGTCACACATCCAGCATGTGATGTGTAATTATTACTTTATTGGAGCATCGCGTTCTCGTGCTGCACTTTGTACCCGGGTGATCGCATATGCACTTGACCGCTTGTACACAAAGGACAGTGTTCACTCTTCGAAAACGTGTTCACAGTCGCGCTAATTTCTCCCTCCGGCCACGCATCCTGCATGTGATATACGGCGGGGCACGTTGTGTCAATGACGCCCTATAAAGTTATATCAAGTCCTTTGCTTCCCTGCTAATCCGTTTATGCTACTCTGTCTTTTCTTTTTCTAGTTACTTACCCTTGATTCTTTGCGCGCGATGTCCCCATTTTGCTTGACACAGTCCATGTCCTACGTGCCTTCCCTTCTTGGGACCGCTGTTGTTGATAGGGAGGATGAAAGTTTAAATTTAGTAATGCCTTATTGCACGCGACCCGCAGACCCTTACAGTTTGTAGAAGCCTCCCTTATACTAGGGGCAACAAAAAGATCCGGAGGGGTGGCATTGTGGGACTTGGGAATCCTCCCAGGTGACTTGATAAAGGTTATAATAGCACCTCTTGTAAAAAAACAATAGCTATAGCTGTGGCCACGCCTCTTTCGAAATGGTAGAACTAGTGCTTGAAAGATGAATGTCACCGTAGAAGTTGACTGTGCAGTCAACTAATTTGGCTTTAAAGCTCAACATGAAGCGGAAATGGCTATATTCACACTGAAACAGGTCATAAATAATTTAATTGGCAGTGGATCTCCTATGTTCTTGTACTTTCTCAATGCTAAGGCTGCCTTTGACCGAGTTCACCATTGCTGTACACTTGAAACATAAAAACTCTTATATTGTTCAGACGTTAAAGTTTTGGTTTCAAACCCAGAAATGTTTTGTGAAATGAGAAGCGGCAATGTCATTCGGCGTTTAGAATGACTAACGGCATACGCCAAAGAGGCTTACTTTCCCCAATTCTCATTAAGATTTTCATTGATAGTATCCACACCCATCTGAACGCAGCTGGAGTGGGGTGTCATATTAGGCCTAATAGTAATGCAGAAAGTGCGCTCAGTTAAGCTGATGAGACGGTCCTTGCCTCTCCCTATTCCAGTGGGCTGCAAAAACTGCTTTCAATATGTGAGAACGAAGCTAGCAACTTTGTATTGGATATAATACTGCTAAGTAACTGCTAAAGCTGTCTGCATGTACATTAAACGTAAGAAACGTAAGCTGCCCGGCAATAATGTCACTCGTCTCAACGGTGTCTATCTCACCTATATGGACAGCTTCTCTTATATGTGTCATAATATCACCAATGACGTTTGTGATAACCAGGATATAAAGAAAGAAACGTAAAAGCTCAACGCAGTGAGCAACATGTTAATCAGAAAGTTTGATCACTGCTCGAAAGATGTCGAATGCCAGCTGTTTCGGAGGTACTGCTGTCCCCTGTACTGTAACTCGCTTTGGTCGAACTTAAAACAGAAGTTTATTGGAAGTCTACACGTGCAGGTTATATTGACATATTTCGGTGATTGATGAACGTGCCTAGTCAACCAGTGCAAGCATGAAATTTGCTCAAAGTATAATGATTGCTCTCTCAGTCTCCTACTCAGGATAAAAAAACTCTGATGACACCATACAGCCGATGGCAGCGTATACTGTTCCAAACAGGGCCCAGCTATGGGTCGCATTGCAGTGCAGTTTATAATGATAATACGCCCCCAGGGGATTGTACAGGTTACCTTGCTATTAGCTGGGCCTTCGGGACGTCTGTCTTTCTTGTCCACTGTGCTTCCTTCCATCTTTATACTCCTACTGATGATGCTTTGGTCTGCTCTTCCTTTTCTTTCTCGACTTGCTTGTTTCCATGCGCTTTGACTCGTGCTTGGGTTCCACGTTTCTCTTGGTATTCTTTATGTCCCTTCTTTCTTCCTCTCTTTGGATCACAGTGTACTCTGTGGGTGCCTGCGGCGCTAGTAACCCAACCCACTATAATAATAATACTCTGTGGGTAGGGAGAAGTAGGAGAAGACTACTACTGCTATAATGATAGTATGATCTACCTTTTGTATCTAAATATTATCTACTCTTTGTATCTAATGTTACTCTAGTTATATAAGCTATGCCCTGTGTACGTGTGCCCTATCTTTATGTGTACCTAATAAAGTGTACCTATCATTATTTGTGGCTTGGGAGCGATTAACCCTATAAGGTCCTACTGATCTCAGATTCTCGTAGGAATAACATTGTTTCAAGTGCCTGCTCTGACGAAGTTAAGGCTTTAGAGGATTAATAATGCCTCAGAAATACAATAATGCTTTTGTTCGGGGTGAGGTATACTCGGCGCACTAATGCTCTTTATGAGTTTGCCTTGGAACCGTTACGATACCGTACAGGCCAGTATTCTCGTTCGTTTTCTCCATCGTGTGTTGATGTTTGGAATGGTCTTGATGGCTCTGTCTTTGCTGGTGCGGGTATAGGCAGCTTTAGGTAAACGATCTGTACACAGAGATATTCTATGACCTCGGATCTTCCCTTTTTTTCACTCGCTGGGCTGGTTGCGTGGGGGTTTGCCAACCTCATGGAGTGTCTCCGTTCCCACGTCACCAGTCTTGTGTGATTTAATACTATTAATAATTTTTTTTGCAACCCTGAAGACACATAACTGTTTTCAGCTATTGTCAAACGTATTTCCTTGCCTGCTTTGTTCTCTGAATAATATATCCTTTGATTAGATCTTTGAAAATGCGTTTTTAGGCTTTAATGCGATGTAGGTAGGCTGTTGTTCGAAGAATACACGCGTTTCGCGTTTGCCTTTTCTTGCTTATGACCGACCATCACGCGTGAAATTCCACGGTGATGCATGTCACGCAAGCTCAACGTGCTGGCACCATTCAGCATTCTCCTCACGTTCGTTCTGCTGTAGGCACTCATATCATTGAGTGCGCCGCTGAAGAGCTCTAGTCTGCTCTGGTTTCTTCGCCTGCGTCAGTATGCCCCTTCAATATTCGAAGCTCGTTCTGTGTAAATCGAACGCATCGCTATATAATCCGAAATTTGGCATATCTTCCTTATACGGGGGTTTGCAGCGCACGAGCGTGGTTGTTGTGTGTCTCATCTTACTACGACGTCATATGGTTTATTAGTTTACAGATTTGTTGGTGGTTCGTGAAAATCCTTTACTGGTGTAAGCGTTGTTATTGCGTCATCAGGCGTATTGGTGTCATGATGTGTCTTCTTGTTAATGTGCGTCTGCTTCAAAACGTCATGGCGTATTAGTTTACATGTTAATGTTGTTTCGCGAAATGCCTGATCTGTTGTGCGCGTTGCTTTTGTGTCATACGGCGTATTAGTTAAGAGAAACAAGGATCGAGTGGGCAATGTTTTACGATGGGGATTATTTTAATTTGTCACATTGAGGAATACGTGAATTCAGAAATTTTCTCGGTTAACGTGACCACCTTTAGCCTTGACTACTGCAAGAAGACGCTTCAAAAATGGAGCAGCTGAGGGACGCAGCTCGTATTGGTTATCATCAGCGATGAAAAATCAACGCCGAGAGTTGCTTGACGACAGTAATAGTTTTAGTATAAAAGTCCATGAGTCTTTTACCAGTCGCATATGGACCCTCCAACATAATGGAGCTTCACACACATCACGAAGGACCCAAGGGCGGTGCATCAGCAATTTTCCCTTATTGAAAAAGTTTTGTGACCCTCATCTTCGCCCGACCTCAATCCAATGGACTGTTCACTATAGTGCAGCATTGAGGCAGAGGCTTGTGCAATAACACACAGGAGCCTGGATCGTCTGAAGGGAGCTCTTCGTCGTGCATAGGCTGAAATTGACAGGATACTATGCGTGCCTCGATCACTTCTTGTTTCAAGGCGTTTTTTGGCAGTTGTCAAGGCTAATGGTGGTCACGTCAAGTAGGACATTGGCAAGTTGGAGAAAAATTGTTCTAAAATTGAGTGACATAAAAGATTTTTGAATTCTCTGTTTATTTAATGTGACAAATTAAAATATTTCCCGTGGCAAAACATATTCTCCACCCGGTATAATATCGTTTGCAAAGTTTCGACATCGCCACAGTGCTCGTCTGCTTTTCGTAAAGTTGTTAGTTTGGTGTTACAGTTGTAGCGTATTTCTTAAAGCACTTTTTTACCAGTACTGATTTGAAAGCATTTTCTTGCCTGTCAAACCGGTATCCATGCCAGTATTCTCGTACGTTTTTTTCATCTTATGTATGTAAATGTCAGGATTGGTCTTGATGGTTCCGCCTTTGTTTGTGCGGGTATTGGCAGCTTTAAGCAATCTGTAATGAGTTATTCTGTGATCTCTAATCTTCTCTTACTTTATTTTTCTCTTGCTGGGCTGGTTGCGTGGGGGTTTGATGACCTTATGGAATTTCCTCCGTTCACACGTCGCCAGTCTTGTGTATCTTAATAATAAATCCATGTTGAAAAATGCCCCAATTTTAACACGCGTGCAACCCTAAACTACACGTGCATGCAGTGACACTTGAGAAGCTGAGTGACGCATAAGTCTGTTCAATGAACGTCTGTTTGATATGCCCACTTGTTAGGTCTGGGCTCACCAATAGCTAGCGGTACCGATATTGACTACAAGGTTGCAAAGCGATGATGTCAAGCTCATTTACTGATTGGTAGGTATGTTTGAGTTGCTCTTTGTGTGACACTCTGTATCTGTGTAGGCCACCTGGTGTGTCAAGTGACATGTTTACATCGTTTGTTATTTTTTCGACGCGCATATTTGCTTGGTGGTACCTTGTGTTACTCCATTGAGGTCACCGTGCGATTTGAGTTGCGTGTAGGCCAGTAGGTGCGTCAGGTGACATGTTTTCATCGAATTTTATTTTGTACGATGTACATTTTTGTTGGACGGTACTTGTGTTGCTTTATTCAGGTCACTGTGCAATTTGGGTTTTAATGTTGGGTAAATATATTTCATGATACTCATTTTGGATAGTTATTCTTATGCCATCCAATCCACCGTGGAGTGTGCTATGCGGCATGTGTGTATTGCTTTTAGTTAGTTCGCCATATTGATATCTGCTTATGCCTAATTTACCACTCACATTTGTACATCCGCCGAGGAGGTTATGTTTTTCTCAGAATTTATTTGTCTGCTCGTCTCTCCGTCACCAAGTTGACACACAAAGTTTTGGATGGATCGTCGGATCCTTATGAAATTGACTGGGATTTTTAGGTATGTTTTGAGGAACAGGTGATTAACTTTTCGTGAAGATCTGGTTAGCCATTTGTTTGTGTGCCTGTTTTTTCTTGGTAATATAGCTGTTATGAACGGTTTTTCATGAAATTTGCAAGAATTGTTGGGAATGTTGCGAAGTGCAACTGACTAAATTTTTGTGATGATCTGTCTGTCCGTTTGTCTCTATATACCTATGTCTGTTACTAAAATAACCCAAAACGTTATGAAAGAATCTTCATGAAATTTGTAGGAATTGGTAGGACTGCTGAAAGGCATATATAAATGACCAATTTTCAGTGATGATCCGTTCGTCCATTAATTTCGTGTTTGACTCTATATTATTTGTCTTAGTGTTCGTCAGAAGTCCAGAACATAGTACCGGTAACTCAAAGAGTTACGGGCGGAACTGTTGACAATCCCAAGAGGCACAAATGACCAACTTTCAGTGATGATAAAAACAAAATCCTGGTTTCAGGTCCTATTTGAATTTTGCCTTGTTTGGCAGAGTTATGCGCTCTCGGAGCTCTTTTTTAATTAGTAGCTGTGCCGATTGTCTGTGAAGGATAGGAAATTAAGTATAGTGGTTGATTTCGAAAGACTCACTGATACAGTCATACTGCATGGAAATGATGGAATATTTGATAATCTGGGTAATATAATTGCTATTTCTTAGCACTGTATGAGATGCACTGCTGAATCACGAAGTAGTTGCTGCACTCACAATAGAATAATTTTACGGTGATTGTTCACATCCAGCCGAGGGTACAAAAAGTGTATATCCATAAATAAAAGTGCATATCTGACATGGTATCGGCTTAGAATTTGTGACGTGCATTTTTATGTGATCCTGATGCTCATTTTCGTAAATTATTATAATTTATGAAATTTTTAAACATACTTTGATTTTTTTTAGTCATTCCGATCTAGCCAGGTCACCATGTATGCTATTTGGATCGTGGTTATGAGGTCATCATTTAGCTAGTACCTAAATTTAGTTAATGTCTGCGTTGATTTTATAGTTAGTTACCAAAGTACATGGTAAAGTTGACTCGTGCTCAGTTAAAAATTTTTTGTAGTCTAATAGTGGTGGCAGCTTCCGTAGATTTCAAATGCTACTGTTTACAAAGCTACTGTAGATTGAAAATTCGGTAAGTTTACTCACCCACGGTCTCTGCTCATCAAAGTGCATGAAAATTCCGCCATGGGACCGCGTATTTGGGTGTTTAAAGCCTCATTCCACAAACTTCGACTCAGAAACCAATCCTTATAACCTTATTTCAGGACAATGCTTCCTAGAAGTTAAGTGTGTTATGATAGACGTGAAATTATGCTCGTTGGCTCATGAGATGGGCAGCTGTGCCCCTCATAGGGGTAGGGGGGGCTTCTAGGTTATCTTAGCACTATATGCTAGGCTTTCGGGATATGAGTTTTTCATTCCAACTATTCTTCCTTCTATATTTACTCTCCTGTTTATGATATTTTGTTTTGTTCTTTCTCTTGTTTTCCGCACTGGCTAGTCAATCCCGTGTGAGAACCTCCTCGTCCACGACTCTCGTATTGCCATCCACATGCTATGTGTTCCTTTCCTTTTTCCTGTCTTGAAGAAACGCCGCCTTCTATCTAGAGAGGCTTAACCTGACGTCCAATCCATTTGTTCATTAGCCTTCCATTAACTGGAAAGGTCGGTTCCGGACATGATCGTACAACAAGAGAAAATTGCTTAAGATGATGCTGCGTAAATCGTTACTGTTTCCCCGAATTAATAATCTCTTATGTGTACCCGAACATTTCATTTCATGTTCATTGATTTTATGGTTTATATTTTTCACCTTGTCTTTGCTGACACTCCCATACGGCAGAGCTTGCAACAACTCCCTCCTGGAAAATCAATGCCTGAGGCAAAATTTTTGCAATTCGTTCTATCGTCAACTAATTTAACACCTTAGTTAGAGGTGCTGTGAACCCATTTTTGCACGTATAATTACAGGACGATTTGCACTGCCCTCAATCCACTTCGATCGCATGACATATGCCGATGTCACACGTCAGTCAAAAGAACGAGTATCGTCATCTTTTCGTCTGAATGCGTGTATGTGCCCATTAAAATAGCACACACTTGCAAAGAATTTTGAGTTATAAATCCCTCCAGATATAATGATATGTCCGAAAGTTAACTAACGACTCTTACAGAGTAAACTGAACTGATGGTAAACATTTTTACACAATTTTTAGGCAATCTCAAAGCTGTGTTTACAAGAATTCAACATAACGTTCGGAGGAAAAGATGACGATACTTGTTCTTTTGACTAGCGTGTGTCATGACCAATAGTCATATTGTTAGATACCACTGTACTCTGTCGGTCGACTTGCGATAATTTCCGCCGTCCGTACCTATTTCAGCAGCTCATGTATGAGAGCTACAGCGTAAAACGTCGAGCAAACTTATTACACATCTGAATCTCCCGTTTAGTGAAAAGAATCAGACGTATTTTGTGTCAGCCTTTTTTTTCGTTTCTCATTTTTATTGACCTGTAACCATTTTAGGAGACTTCTCGATCAGTGGTCCTGACCCACATATTGTTGGCTTTTGAGTCAGCGGCTTTTTTAAACGTATATCATTATGTATATTTTTCTTTTACAGCCGGGCCGTAAGACCGAAAATTCCCAACTCTATTTTTTTAGTATCTACTAGCGAAGTAACGAAGTCGGGGTCGGTAGGAGTCGGAAATTTGTTGGGGTTTTATAGGACTGGGAAACTGCCTCGAACCAGGAGTCGGAGGTAAAAAAACTGGACCTGTTTTATTGAGAGAGTCGCAGTCGGTAGGAGTCGGATTTTTTTAGGGTGGGGGGAGAGGAATCGAAAAGTGCCTGGGCTCAAGAGTCGGGGGTCAGTCTTTGTGTTTTTCTAGCGCCACAGTAAAACTTTTCAGCTGGAATATATGCACGTCAATTGTGGCTGGACACTTTTCGCCTGAAGACAGCTATGGGCCTTGGGCCGTGAAGGAGCCGGACCTGCTCTGCTAGCGAAACTCCAGCCTTAAAGTCCATGGATATGCCAATAATTTATAATGTTGCATCATATATTCATACTCTGCACCAAGTGTGCACGTGACCATCTGTGCCGTATTCAATAAGCATTTCCTGCCTACATGAAAGCTACTCTGTGCATTGCTGCCTGTGTATCAGTCGCGCTTAGGAGTTCGTGCATTAGCCATCACCGGCAATTGCTTGGGGCGGCCCCGCCAGCCAGCCCGCCGAGGAGGTACATCTTCTTGTCGAATGCAGTTGTTCTCGCTTCTCAAAGTTAATTCGTCGCTAGTAGAATATTTGAGTAACGAACTGAAACTCGTGGGAATCAAGTACTGTAAAATTAGCTTTGCTTCGGCTCCGAAATAACTGAAGGTACATTAACCCTCTCAGTCAATTCTGAAAGAATTTTTAAAACAGTGTTGAGTAAAGTTTTGAACCCATTTTAAGTCATTGTTGTGAGTGTTTCAGGTAACTATATAGGTTTTGCTTATTCACTTGGTTTTATCAATGAACGAAGCAATCACTGAGACCAGTTCCCTTAACCAAATCGTACAATAGATCTATTGGTCCCAGCAGGTCGTCTGTTGCTAACAGCCCCCCCCCTCAAGTGCAGCATCTTCTGCATGCTCGCTGTTCCTGATCGTTCTAGATTGCACAACAGTCGCTAGTGTCAAGGGAGGGTTCAGCTGCCTGACGACCACACTTACTGCATTTTATTACTCACATTCAGCAAAGGATGCATTGGGCCATAAACAGTGCGCCGCATCATATACTCGTGTGAGTGTGTGTGTTTCACGCAAAGCGTGAATGATTCTCACCCAATTCGTACAAGGCTTCCGTTCATGCGTCCGACGGCTGGGAGGATGTGAACATTGATGCAGCTGTGCTCGTGTTATCTTTACATTTGCCCTCGCTTGCTCCTACAGCTTCCAAGTCAACAGACAGTGTTGTCTTCTGTGCAAGTTTTACATGAGTGAGGGAGCTGTGGTCGAGGTCACTATCCCTCTTTCTAAAGCGACTGCAGTCGCTCTTCTGCTTCAGTTAGTGTTGGAACTTTCTCCGCGGCTGGTGGCTCCTCAATGGAGTCTGTGTTCTGGGCTCTTTTGTAACGGAAACGAAGCTCTTGTAGCAGTTTTTATTTTTACATGTTCGTTAGAAATACTTCCTTTCGGTCGTGTGAATTAGCTTGTATTTAAAGTTTTAACCGCTTAACGGGCTAATTTTTTACGAAATCTTTACAATTTGCTAGGAATAACATACAAACACTAGGAACTCCTGCACGAATATAGCATAAGCGGATGAGTACGTTAAGGGCTTAAAGGTAAACGCCAACAGGCAACACTTTTGGACTCATAATTGAAAATGCTGCTCTCAATTTCTCAATAAATAAGCAATGCAGGGGGTGCAACGCCGTGGTAAATACTTTGTCTTTTGATTGCCGTACATAAGACATAGCGTTCGAACGTTTTGTTACGGCCTTGCAAGCAATCACGACTGAATCTAAAATGTTGACCGTCAATCCCGCCATGCACGTTACCTAACTTTGAGCAAGTGCCATTAGAAAGTTTTGGATATCACATGAAATTTAAAGTGATGTAGAATTCAAAAAGCTGAACCTCTTCCTCTTATATGCACGAAAGTGACAAGAGATTCGCATGTTAGATGGCCTTTGACGGCGTCAGAAGATGATCATGTGAGCCCACTTAAGAATAAATTCAGTGATATCTAAAGATAAAGTCTGTAGGGAAAGAGTTAACATTAAGTATTGAGTGTGGATCTATTTTCTATATTAACCCCTTACTGAATGAGTGACCATTTATAGTAACTTCCATAACGCTTTTCCTACGAAGGCGTTTCTCAGCCGGTCAATATAGGATTGGACGATTGTTGTGTTTTTCGACACCGTACATCGTGGTCCAGTTCAACAAACTAAAAGGCTGTGACCGGAGTCACTGTCCCTCCCTCTCTCCGCACGCAGACCCTCAATAGAATGAAATATTGTGTGGAAAATTTGAAATTTCTAGGTAGAAACTGGATAATGAGATTTTTGGGGTGACGATGTCAAGAGCAAACCCTTTATCGCCTCCGTGGATCTCAGTGCCAGGTTTTGAATAGTGTTATTCCTGCAAAACTTTTGATATACTGTATAGACGGTAAGGAGATAACCCGTCACTGGGCTCATGAAAAGCAGTTTTGTACCCCTCAGGGGTATACGATGGGCCATAGGGTTAGGTTAGTAAGGTTCTTCCATCCTGTGATATTGGGAGCAGCGGCCCAAGGCGGACCCTGTAGGGTACCATATCGCCTTAGCTTGGCCTACAGGACGTTGATCTTTCGTGCCCACGTGGCCTCATGTATGGGTTCCACGTGTCTATCGGCAGACATACTATGTTTCTTTTTTCTTCCTCTGTGAGATCGCCTTTGTAGTGGAAACGGAGGGTTGAACTCCTCAATATAATAGTAACTAGAGCACTCCGAGAGCGCATACCTCCGCCAAGCAAGGTAACATGTCACGAAAATGGCGAATTGGTGCTGACACCATGATTTTCTTTGTAGCAGCACCAAAACCTAATCATTTGTGCTTTTTGATAGTATCGACGGTTTCTGCAAATTTCTTGAAGATCCACTCATAACTTTTTGAGTTATGCTGCTAACAAACATTATGACAACAAACACACGAACGAACAAACAAACAGATCATTACAAAACTTTGGTCAATTACTTTTTGTAATAAAGCTAGCAACTCGTGTAGCTTTCATGGAAATCCTTCCTAACTTTTTGTGTTATGGCATTGACAAAAATGAGACAGACAAACAAACAAACGGATGAACAGACCTTCACCAAAAGTTAATTATCTGTTCCTCCTAACATACTTAACAATCCCTGTAAATTTCATTCAAATCCGTCCATAACTTTTTGAGTTGTCTTTATGACAGACACAAAGAGAATAACCGACCCGACGAAAACCCGGTGAACGATTAAATTGCAGTGTACGGTGACCTGATATTAAAGACATTTGTCAAGTCAACGTTCCATGGCCACAAATCTGTCAAAGTTTGCCCTTGATGTACGCAATTTCCGACCTTGAAATTCATATTGATATTGCGGTTGGCACCGTCAAATATTGCCTGCGATGTGGCAATGGACCAGCTTATTAAATTTGGCGGTACTATCGATAGTTTGTCATTTTGGTACCGTAAATATGATGGTGAAAGATGTTCCTATATGGCGAATTGTCTTGTGCCTTAGGATTTATTAAGAGACTCAGATTGTACTGTACAACGCACATGTGCAGGTTTAAATTGTACCACTTTGTTATACTGACACTAACTAGAATTACTGTCATCTATCCTTTTGTTCTTGAAGCGAGTTTACTGTACTCGGAGATTATAAGGCAATGCACTTCCAGAGATGCCCCATTGGCATAGGACTAGTCAGCATTAGTTTTTTTTTTGGGGGGTCACCTTTTTTCACACCCAATTAGCTCCTTCTTTCTTAGTTTGACATGACTGTTTTTCTCTCCTTGTTTCTGCACTTACTGCTCCCATCGTTCCTTAAAAATTACTACTTGCTGCCTGCTCTTTCTTCTCTTGGATCACCTGTTCCTAGATAGGGAGACTGAACTTTATTACAAATAAGACATTAAAGAACGAGACCAGTGTTATCGGATACTCACCTCTGCGTCACGGCTCTGGCCTTGGCCGGTTCTCTGCAATTAAATTATTGGCCTTGACGTTACAGTAGGAAATGCACGTGTATACGAACTTGCTCTTGAACTTCGTTGCATCGAACGATGTGCTTGTTATGTGACCGACATGCAGCTGTGTAGTAACACTCGATTTACTTTCTTCAGCAATATAGTTACATATATATATATATATGTCTTTTCAAAAATAAGGAAACATCCCACTTTCTGAGAATGTTAGAGAGCACTATTTCTTCAAGTTTTGAACGGCCAAAATTAGCATTGTTAGGCGTACTGTCTTGCGTGCTGGTCCTTCATACCTTGATAATACTTTGGACGAAGTCCAGTTGGCGTTATGCACGTCATGCAAAATAATTCTCTTTTCATATTATTTCGGATAGGTCCTATTCTTTGCCACTACGCTAACACTCATAGAGCTTGCATATTTCAACTGACTGTCACAAGAACGTGTCTTTGTTATATTGTAGCCTACAGCGAGATTCAAGCAGGAAGATAAACGGCCTCATAGTGTTTGGAGAATAATATTTTCCATCAGTTGTGGGTTCTTAAAGCTTGGAACGACGATGACAATGAGACCTTCCCCCGTAGGGGTTTGGGTAACTGTGAAAAGAATATCACGAAAGAAAGAGGGGTGAGGGGGCTTAGAAGAGCTTTACAGGACCTTTGCAGTGGTCTGTGTGACAGACTTGGAAGGATCCTTTATGCCGACGCCACGCTATTCAATCGCACGCCCAACGTATTGTATACCGGTATAAGCGTCTGTTCAACTCGCATGTCCTGCAGTACCTACTTTCTCTGTGTAATCCGTACAACGTGCAATATGAACTTACGCTCATGTACGGTGAACGTTCGATTGTTTGTTTGGGATGGAAATTAAATGGGAATGTTCACGTGCTTGTCGTACTCCTGCCTCTGCCGCAGGAATTATACACTAGTTAACCGTGTAACATATATGATATACTATGCAGTGAAGGATTAACCTAAGCGCTAATCTGACAAATACAGTGGTACACTTTCTGAATTTTTCGTAGTTTCTCGAGCGTTGTCATGTAATGCTGTTACTGTGCGTTTGATTGAGTTCAGAGATTACTGCGAGTTTTAATCAACTTGAAAAATGTATCTAGCTGTATGAAATACATTTTCAATTCATCAACGAAAAGTTAAATTACATTTGACGTATATATAATATTAAAAAGCATTGTTTCTTGAGGGGTGAAACTCCTCTGTGAAATCTATCATAATCAATGACGTCAACCTTGTCACACACAGATGCTGGCACACAAATAGAACACCTTGAATGCATTTCCTTCCTAGTGGCGGCAGCTGTATCTTCATACATTATGCATGCATGTTGAACTATATATATGTTTCTTAGTGTGCAGCTGCATCGCATAATTCTTATATCAATCTTATATTACTGACGTGCCTCGAGCACTCACTCGGTGATGTAGCACTTCATCATATTAAGCTGCATCACTTTAAAGTGTTATTTATTCCTTGGTTCAAGCACGGTTACTTAAAGCAGGGTTCATTCCTTGGTTCAAGCAAGGTTACTTAAAGCAGGGTTCATTCCTTGGTTCAAGCAAGGTTACTTAAAGCAGGGTTCATTCCTTGGTTCAAGCAAGGTTACTTAAAGCAGGGTTCATTCCTTGTTTCAAGCACGGTTACTTAAAGCAGGGTTCATTCCTTGGTTCAAGCAAGGTTACTTAAAGTAGGGTGCACACCAAAGCTGTTTGCTGCCTGTGCGCGCTACAAAACGTGCAAACGTGTTATTTCATCCTTGTATGCACAACGTGTGTAT
>LQNS02000228.1:3243089-3261698 GCA_001587735.2 Parhyale hawaiensis
GCAAGCGCCCAAGTGCCTTCCCGTATCCAAGATACCCTCTCCGCAACAAAAAAAATTGGGTACCTCGGAATTGTTTTCTTCAGTATGAGATAGGGGAAAATAAGGCTTCGGACAGACGGACGGACGGACGGACGGACGGACGGACTGACAGACAGCTCTCTTATTATAGTATAGATTATTATTATGCGTCCGATAGCTGTAGTCACCGGCATTTCTCGTTTTTTTATTGATATGTTAAGAATTATATACAGTTATCTCAACATCTTCCATTGTCAATAAAAACCAATTTATTTTAACTTCATCACAGAATTTGCATCTATGTACATGTATACCTACCGTATTATGAGTAGAGCCGTATGTAATATGGTATTGCCCATACAGTATAACTATCGCCTATCGAATTGAAACCGCGGAGTCTTTATGCTCCCAAATTTAAATCAAATGTCCAGTAGTGCAGGTCTAGTGTTTTTTTTTTAATTAGGCTCAGTTTTTTCTGCAGGCAAATTTAAATCCCACGGCTGGTTATGCCAGGGCATTTAAACTTGGCAGAGCAACGGTTGCCTGGAACTCGTTTGCTGGAGTCTGCAGCCGCGTGGCGGTTGGTGGGGCGGGGATGGGGAGGGTACTTCCAGGCTTGTGTGTGTGTGTGTCCGTGTGCGTATACATACGTGTGTCTAGGACTTGATACGTGTACGCATATACGTATATGTCTCTATAGGTGAGTCTACAGCTCATGTGTGCAACTAAGGGTGGAATGGCGCAGTGAGTAGATGGTGTAAGGGCAGAATGGGGCACTACTACGAGACAAAGCCAAATTAGTCACAATCGCTTACTTTTAAATTTGAAACAATTATTTTTGGAGACGTTTGGCTAAATTATGTAAATTACATTGAAATTGCTACTACTTGATCATATCCGTCTCTTATCGGTGTTTTTATATTGGGAACGATACTCACACTTACGTTGTCATATTATTCTTCATGTTATGTAATGCTATTCATTGTTGTGCATTACTTAGCCGGTAAGAGACTTGCTGTAAATGTGCGCTGTATTAGCCTAGTAGTCTTGATAATAATCATCAAGAGTATTGTTAAAAATACCGTACTTCATTAACCAAATCAGTTGAATTGAATAATTAAAATGGGGAAGAGGTGTTTGAAGCTTGGGGTTACAATAGGGTGTAAGTATTACGTACGACTAATATAATTACCAAATGTATTTACCCTTTTAAAATGAATCGTACTGGAATCTCGGTTGAATTACGGTATTGCCGTGACTATTTTCTCAAAATTAAATCATTAATATTAAAAATTATGGTAATATCAACGATTCTTAAAAGACTTCTTTTTTTTATCGGACTATTATCGTCTAATTGTAATGCATTGAGAATTATAATAATGAATTAAAATATAGAAACTTAATTGGTACTATATTGATACATGAGTAAATTTTTTGGGCATGAAAAGATAGTATATCACTAATATATCTTAGCCATAACACATTAGTTCATGGTGCCACTAGCTGCTGTGTACCTATATTGCATCTCCGTAAGTACATTCATAATCCACTAAATTATCAGTACCTATAGGTATTCATTTCACCGAGGATGACGCTATTCCACTGCCGCACTACTCCTTAGCGCATAAAGTAATCCTTTGCTTCACTTAATTATAGCGCTGTTGATACCGTCCAGCTAAATGTGCCGTTTGCCCGTAGGGGTTAGCGTATACTACAAACCTGACTTACTGCGCGTTCTATTTTTTATCAAATCAAATTTCCTGCGACATATTTCGTGACATTTTGACCGCTGGTATAGTGGAAATTTGCTGCCTATACCTTCTTCAGTTTGTTCAGATATGTATGCGTCAGTATGATAGAGTTCGACGTCTTTCATGGAAGACATTTTACCCGGTGCTATTCCAAGCCGAAACCGAAGCTATAGTGCGTCATTATAGAGTTTGGGTGAATGGCGTCACATTTACACTTGATACGAATTAATTATGAAAAAAAATTTCGCTGGCAGAAGTATACTATTAACTGCAGCTCCTCATACTGCACAATTGCTTTAGTTACTGGTGCTTTGCTTCATAGAGCATTGTACCTAGGGACGGGTGGGGGTGATGGGAGGGAGGATGGGCGACTGGGTATAGGAGGGTGGGAGCGTGGTACACACTGCTGCTGTTGCTGCTGCAGATGGTCCAGGTGTTACTGGAAGCCGTTGGGGCCGAGTAATGTGTTGGTTGTGTTCAGTATACGTCTGTCCGTGCTGTGTGTAGTGGTGGTAGTGTTGTGTCTGTGTGCTGAGCTGTACCATGGTACCGCTATACGTGCAGCTGAAGGACAGAGAGAAATGACTTTTGTTTCTCTTCCCGAGTCCAGTTATGAACGCCGTACTAGTTTGAGTTGTGTCGATTTTATCTACGCTTTCTCTGAAAGTGCTTTGGACTCGTGTTAACACTCATCAAAATATTATGTTGTTTAACCCTTTCGTACCTCTATCAGATCTCTAATGTTTTGTATATGGTCATTGGCAGTATATGCCACACTTGTGCTCATAACTCAAATATTAACTGCAAAATATGAAGCAGTCCCCGAACGTTAATTGGATGCTGTAAGGAGATGCGGTTTCAAGAAACATGAAGACCGCGCTTCCGGCAGTCCCTTCAGTAGGGAAAATATAAAATGGCTAGAAAATGACCAGAGAAACGTAACCAAATAGTTCAGTTAGTGATAGCAATATGATTCTTCGTACAAATCTAGTGTACTCAGCTAGATCAGCTGCAATCCTAAAAATCGAAAACCTTTTGGTTGACTTCTTGGCCACTAAAACTAAGAGTTTTGTGAGCACCGGTATATTCCTGTAGGATGAATAGAAATGTCATAAGATACCCGAGGCTTTATAATACAAAAACGATTACTGGCAAGCCGTCTTGTTTTTGTCCAATTTTTATTTCGCTCTGATTGTTTGGCAAATATTGTATTGCAGTTACGCTACTTCCCTAACCAAGTTCTGGTCCGCCCCAGAAGCAATATTGTCGTCAATCCGCTTCTGAGGCGGCCTTATATTCTGTTAGGGATGGGACTTGATAGCACTATCTTACTTGGAGAGATCATTTCTTTTTTGTCGTCCGTGTAATGGAAATTTCTTCTAATTACATTAATTACTTATGCAACGTTTTTATATTTTCAGAAGTCTAGTCGTGTAATGTGCCATATTGCAGCTATTGAAAAGACTGTTCATGTTACGAGTACTTTCAGCTTTTTATCTTGCACATTTGCGTTCAAAGAATGTTGATTACGTAACGGTGGACTGTAACCAGCACAATGAAATATGATACATCAGCAGTGACCAAAAACACTGACGAAAACTTTCATGCCATCGTCAGTGACAAAGGACTATTGAGTGAGATAGTGAGTGACAGGGTGAACCCAAACAGCCAAGTCAAGAGTTCAGTGCAGTCGGAAGGGAGGTCCCCGCTGAGAAATCTCAGCAACGTGGTGTCGCCAGCAACCCCCCGAGAGGCGGCGCTGGTTCTTCACCGGGCTCGGGGCCCCTTCAGGGATGGTGGATTCTGGAACAAGGTTGTTACACCCGGTGGCAGCAGAGCATTCAAACGACGTCGAGGACAGGATAGTGACATAAGGAAAGAAGAGAAACCCTCAGACATGCAGTCCGGCGACAGCGCCCTTGATTCTGGGACCCACATTAATTTTGTTCCGCCAGTCGAAAAGTTTTCGGATGACTGGCGAACTGCTTTGGGCTGCCCTGTGTCTGAAGACACAGCTGAGAAGACCTTCGGCAGCAACACTCTTCCGAGGAACTACAAATGCTCGCCTGCTCTGCATCGACAGAGCTTACCCGCAGCTCCTGGAGTCCTTGGACCAAAACACTCCCCAGTTTCGTCGATAGCCAAGTCCCCGTATTTGTACTTCAAGACAAAACTGAAGAACAGAGCGGCTCGATTGTCATGTTCGCCATTGAGAGGCCCCAATAAGAATATGCCCGATAGTTACCTCCACAGAGTTTCTTTAATGAACAAGAACGTCTTTTCCCGAGCCATTTTGGGAACCTGTCCACATTCTGACACGTGGGGCCCTCACCAAAGTGGCAGTTCGCCGACGGTTTGCAGTCATTGCGCTCTGCTGCGGCATCTGTCGGCATCGACGTTGCCTAGACCTGGACTTACCCGCATGCCTCCGACACCGCCGTCTCCACGGCGCCCCTCACACCCGTCGTGGTGGACGAGATTGTCGGCCACGACCCGGGAACTTCAAGCACTCTCCGCAAACACGCTGAACGCCATCGCCAGCAGCTATCCTCCGCCGGATGTTGTGCTCCACGGGCCCGACGTCACCATCCACTGGGTAAGCTGCATACTACGTACCTTTATCGATTGATATTGATTCTATCCAACCGTTGTTTACATCGGAATATTTGAATGTAGTCGCTGTATGCGTCGTCATGTTCACCACACTGAGGAAGATGGGCTCTGTACGCTTTGTAAATATTGGTACTGATTCCACCAATAGTTATTTTCATAGGAATATTTGAATGTGGTGACAGTATAAGTCACCTATGTAGGTATGTTACTTAGCACAGAGTAAGTTGGGAACTAAGAGGGACTTCATCGATTGCTACTGAATACTGATCCCAGAGAACAGTTGATTGCTGCGCAAAATTTGAGTGGAGGAGCAGCATACGTCATCATGCAAGGCCAAGTCTAAGAAAGATTGTTACTGTACCTTTTGTAAATATTTCTCATGATTTTGAACGCGTCTCTCGTTGGAAAATGTGAATGTCTCAGCAGAGTACCTATGTTCACTGTCCACATTATCAGCATGTGAAGTCTTTGAACAGCTATTAAAGGGATATGCCGTATTAAAGGGATATGCCGTATTAAAGGGATATGCCGTATTAAAGGGATATGCCGTATTAAAGGGATATGCCGTATTAAAGGGATATGCCGTATTTCCCTTTTTCTGCTAGTAAAACGTACGAAGTTGGGCCTATAGTTACCCAAGCACTAAGCAAAAGTGAAAACGTAAAATGTACCGTTCCTTGAAGAGGTACCATGCCCTGCAGCGGCTCAAACTCTGTCACTTCGCTGCACTAATCTTGACAAAACTATCATCAAAAGTTCTTGAACCTTCAAGCAATACATTTGATGTGTGTGAATGAGACTTTATTGGTATATTCAAAGGTACACATGGTATATATCTTGATCCGTTGCATTAATTCACTTGCGCCCACAGCTGTACAGTTAACGATAGAGCTGCCTATATATAGCTACGCGTTACAGAACGAAGCGTTTGAGAATTTTGGCGCCTGGAAGATGTTCAAGATGTGAAGCCGATATGAATATTGGATGGCCCTGGTGAACTTATGACCCAGTCGCCTGCTGCTTGCTAAATTTATTACATTAGAAGCACAGCAGATGTTTGAATAACTGAGGTTGGTGTGCTAGCCAATACAGTACAGTGTGATGTGTTTATTTTTTAAATAAACTTCGTCCAGCGCTTGGGTAGTTTCTGTATCGTTGGTATATTGAAAAGGTGTTGAAAGTAGGACTTTTATAATGCATTTGCAGCTGTCTCGCTACCTCTGCAAAACCTGTGATTGCACGACACCCTCAACATTTAGGGAGTTCATGTAAATGGACGTAGTATGGACGTCGTGATTTGATGAGACAACGTGCGGTAATAGGTCAGACGAGGCACGTAAATTTGATAACAAAGGTTCGGTAAGTGAAGAGAAATAGTTTGAAATTATTTAAAAGTAATTAGGTGAAATCCCTGGAATTCAAGGTCTTCCTCGAAATCACTGGTTTGACAACTAATTCAGTATAGCCACTGTAATAAATACAGCTGCTTGATTGTACTGATGTCTCTACACAGTAGTGTGAGCGGATGGATTCAGCAGCGGCATATCAGTACTTACTTCGTTTTAGACATTATGGCGATTCATTGTTATAACGTCTTTTATGGGTCGCAAGACGCTCAACATTGAGTTTAACAAAACTCTGTTGCGTAATATTTAGCGAAAGTAATGTGCCGTCTCTTTCATGACCGATGTAATTGATAGGGGCCGTGGGGCTGAAAAGATGAGAGGGGATAGGGGTAACCTCTTCAACTAAAACGAGAAGGTATCATAGGCGTCGAGCAGTTGGCCAGTCTTTGATGGGGATTACTCTGCCTAAGTAAAACGATTTTTTCGAACAAAAAATATGTTGTTGAAGGGTTAAGAAGGTTTATTGTTAATCCTCATCGTTCTATGAGGTAGAGCGCAACTAGAGCAAAGTTATATTTGCATCCGTTAGCTTTCCGGGGACGTCTTTGCTTCCTTCCGCCCTGCCTTTCTTCCTGTTTCCTACTCTCACTAAATCTTTTGTTCTACTTTCACTAAATCTTTTGTTCTACTTTAACTGTTTTTGCCTACTTGGCGCTCCATCTCGCGACGTACCTTCATGCACAGGTTCCATATAAGACTTGGCGTACCATATTTCCCTTATATATATATATACGTAACTCGTGCATTGGCTCTTAACTTTTCCCACCGCTGTCCTCGAAACGGCTAGAGGCAACACTTGCAACGCGCACATTACGTACTACGACACGCACTGTCATACATGTCTCTTCTCTTTCATACCAACAGAAATATTTTAGGCGATTATTTTATATCATCCGATGTCGTCTCCTATATAGACTTTAGACTTCGGATCAACGTCAATGATTTTTCTATAGGGAGGCTCAAACTTTCATTGATGTATACGAGTAGTATGAGAAAGCTATTACATGCAGGAGCTATCACCAAGACTGTCAGACATGAAAACGTTTATGGGCCTTTGGGACTTCACAGCACGATACTCTAATAATACTGCAACATGCAGGAGCTATCACAAAGATTATCAGACCTGAAAGCTTCTTTATGGGGCGTGGGGCGTACGATAGTTACCGCCTTGTGCTGCAGAGGCTTCCGGTGCTGCCCCTGCCACCCTACCTTATCTCATCCCATCAGTGTGAACATTACTTCTTGTGCCCCAGGTTCTGTGGTTCTAAGAGCTCTTATTATATGTAGCCGGATGCTGTCAATATATCATAAGTGTGTAGCTGGTGCCTTGTGTGTAAATTAGCCTAGCATTTGGAAAAATTTTGTGAGCAAAGAGAAAAATAAAACGCATGCTGATATGTGAATTAACGTCACGAGTGTTTGACAGGGAACTGCATTGCTTGATGGTAACCGATCTAAGGATTGGTGTAGTCAGTTTTGGTACAAATCTGCCTGCGTAGCCGGATGCTGAGCTGAAAGTTTATGCTATTGGGTTTGACGAAAATGTTCACAGGTTGTCTCCTGCTGAGCTGAAAATCTATGCCATTACCATTTGGCAAAAATTTGCATAGGTTGCCTTATAATGGATAGTTTTTTGGCTTCAGGGCTCGACAAAAATTTGCATTAGTTGCTGGATGCTGAGCTGAGAATTTGTCCCAGCTTTTGGCGAAAATCTTGTCACCTAAAATAACCGAATATTTAGCCGTGAATTCAACCCAGCATAGTATTTTACAATGCTGATTACTTGTGCCACAGCAGGGAGCACTCTCTCTGCTAATGAGACAGAAACCCTCCCACTAGCCTATATGTAGATGTCCCTGCCACAATATGTTTGGGCATCACGCACCCAAGGGTCCCGAGTGCCTTCTCCGCAGGGGATGTAGCATCTGGCCGAAGTTCCTGCTGAGAAGGTTAGTTTTGTAAAGTTAGGTAGGCTCTCAATACTTCCCCTTCTGTTTCGGGAGGTGGACTGCCGATCGAGGTGGCTGACCTATTCCCGCTGGACTTCTACCTTTTTGTATTTCGTTTCCTTCCCCTGTGCGGCGCGGCTCTCGCTTTCGCAAGTCGGCGCGGGCCCCCAACCTCTACGAGTTGAACGCGGAAAAAGGACAGTCATCGCGTGACTGGTGAAACTCTGGAACCGGCAGAAAAGCCGAGACAAAAATCATTGACAACTTAAAACGCCCCCTAGCCGGCGCACGAGCCTGTGGTTAAACACAGGAATAGTTCGGCGCGATATAGGCGGTGTGCCACTGAAGCGCTAGTAAAAACTTCTACTGCTACTACTACTACTACTACTACTACTATAAGTAGATGTTTTAGCTTTGGAAACTTAATATCTAGTTTTATATGTTATATTTATCGGCAAGAAGAATGGCCTTCGGGTTCTTCAAATTTAATTTGCTTCTAGTTGATGCATTTTTTATTCCACAAGCTATTATATCTGACTCATGGTCTGTCTCCAGATTATACTCTTGATTTATTCACTATAACACTTGTAAGAGTTGAACGATTTTCGTGTTTCCTGATAATAAGTCGTAAGAGTGAATTAATTCACAGACAGAAATAGTATAAAATGCGGCTGTGTGCCACAAGCATGGACACACCAAAGATTTTTTTAGGAGGTGAGAAGAGAGAATCTGTATTCTATTGGAACACTAGTAAAAAAAATTGTAACTTCGCATTTTAGCCTAATTAACCCGCCAAGTACTCTCGATTAGTGCAGCTACTAGTGTATTGCAGTTAGTTCTAATACTTATTGCTATGTTTGTTCGTTTGTATTGTATGGTATATGATGCCGTACCGTCATTCACAGCAGCGTATATGTGTGGGTAGTAAAATCATGTCCTGTACTTTATAAATAACGCCTGGTAGCATTTCTCAACTTATCGTTTTATTCATCACATGATTGGTCGTTTGATAAATCAACAGAAAATTAGTAGGGTGATTGTGCAGCCCTATCTCCTGACCCATCTGCATATGTGCGAGCGACTGTACCGGCCCGTCACACAGTACTCTATATATACGTGTTGCCACGTCAGACCGTTCTCTCCCTTTTCTTTGTTTCCAATGGCACGTGCAAGCATAAACCATTCTGGGTGGCGCTCATATTTACTTGGAATTGGACGTGCACATCGTACAGTATACGTGATGTCCTATTTAACCGTTCTCTTGTTGTGCTTCGTTGCTAATACTCTCTGCAACTGTAAATTTTTTCTGGGTGGCCTATACATGGACTGACTTCAGCAGGTTTTGATAAACTCCATGAAAATTGAGCTCCTCGTTTTTGTCGATCGCAGCAAACTATAAATTATATTTCTGTTGAAGACTTTAGAGTGCCTCATTCGATCCATACGATTCAGTTAGGTAATCAATAGAAGAACAAGCAGTGCAATAAAACAAAATGCGTCTACTGGATGCTGCTTGTTCACTTGCAATAACACTATGCATGCTGTGAGAAGACTTCTGGACCGACCATCCTATGGATACGACGCTTCAGTAAAACTAAATTCAGGGAGTACCTTACGTCTATGCTCCGCTTTACTAAGTGAAGAGTTATGTTTTATAGTTGCTTCGAATTGTAGAAGCAGCAACAGCGTTTCTGATATTCTAAGTCCTAGGCAAGGGCGCTGATAGCTCTGGGGAAGGGGGGGGGGGCGTCGTAATGAGTCTTCCATCTTCTGACGCCATAGATCAGACCATGGAGGAAGCAAAGAATGCAACGGGAGGACTCAATAGGACTAGAATAAAACTTAGTTGTGACCGCACGTAGCAAATTTACATCACATCGACGAGTCGAAGTATTTGAGAGTGTGACCTCAGGCCTTCGTAGGTTTTCTTCAACATATCACCGTATTTTTCAATTTATTTCATTTAATCTCCCGTTTATGACTGTACAGCTACTTGACCTGCAAAATACTGTGTAAAATGTTGTCATCAAGTACAGAAAGTTCGAGCAATAGGCTAACTGTTACTGTGATTTCTCTCGCGTACAGAATTGGCTATAATGGTGCTTATATTTGTTGGTAAGGAATAATATGTTCTGTGAAGAGCATTATGAACTGAATATGAAGTGTAAATAAGGCTTCAACTAAGAAAAAGAAGTTAAATCAGGTCGCCAAGAGGGACCAAATTCGGCGCTAGTGTTGTGAAAGTTTCCACCAGCATGCACTGCAATTTTCTATAGATAATTGCTAAATTAGTTTATATTCTCGTTATTCATTTATACGCCAGGAATGAATTTCGCAATTTAAGACGATTTTTCTGGTTAAATTAGTTAAAATATTCCTAGGCTGCCCAGCCATAGATTCGTCGATGATGTCACTTTTTGTTGCTTATTTCTCGTGAGTCTGCCCGTTACGCTCTGTGCTTCGTGGATCAGTCAGCCATTAATTGGTTGACTGCAGCGGTGACTGATGTAGGGTGTAGTGGGCACTTATCTGCAGCAGGAACAAGCACAGGTGGATTTCCAAATTAGGATGTATGCTGAAACTGACTTGTTAGCTTTTTCTATAACAAGGTAACGCCGCGCATTGAGCGCATTGACTCTGCATGTTTTATTTTTGTTATATGCGCGACGCAGTTTGGCTCATTACGAGTCCCACTACATTTTCCCACATCTGTGCTATAACCCTTACACCTTTACCCCATGCACCTGTGTCACCTCTGTTTGTATCCGTGCACACAAACAGGCCATAACACGGTTTGTACGCCATGGCTCATTTTATATTCTGTTCCCTGCGTTGCCTCATACCTATCACCTGTTCAGATTTTGCCCTGACAGCGTTTCGATCATTCCCATGCTATTCGAGCTCGATAGCGACGCAGCTGCATACCGTACCGTGTAACGGTGTGACTCATCTTGCCATGGCAACGTTCACCTGTTTCTAAAGAGCACAGGTACCTACCTTTATTTTGATCCTGGATATGAGTTATTAAGGTTATTCCCGTGAATGGCACGAAAAGTGTCTCGCAGTTAATCCATATTGCACTTTTTTCCGGCTTCTGCTCCATCGATCGTCAGCACTCTTTTTGAGGGATCCATTTGCCCTGTCATCAGTCCATAGCTTGCTGTTGAAAGTATTTGCATGCAAGAAAAATAGCTACCTACCATATTTTTAGGTCTTCGGGTAAAGCAGTGAGTGCACCCTGGGCATGGGGACTTGAAAAATTCTCGTAGGTATGGAAATGATCAAATATGGTCACTTGCCCGGGAAAGTGTTAACTGTTAAAATATTCAAACTTCGTTCGTCAAGACTTGTGTGGTATTAGCATTGATTTTTAAGCATTACTTTATGGCCCAATTAACACTGTTCCATGACATTGAACCTGAGAAGTCCGAAACGTGGGCATGTGCTTATTGGGCCTCAATCTGGGGATGGACCACTTACTGGTTTTAATGTTTTTCGTGGCTGCTAGGGAGGTGCCGAAGCTTCGGCGGCAGTTTCGGCCGAAGCTAGATTCATCTCTTGCTGGAACTTAGGCCTTGGCAAATTGTTGATTGTTTTGGGTGCAATTTGTGGAAGTTCCGCCATACTTTTCTGTAGCTATTGTTTTAGTTTTCATAATTCACCAGATTTACTGAGGATGTGCCCAGACCGAAACCTTGCCGAAGCCGAAGCGTTGGCAGAGCGCGGCTTCGACAAAGTTCCACTCTTGGCGCATATACAGTAAGTCTATTCAATTGAATAATGAAAACTGGAATAAAAGCAGGTGGAAAGTATGGAAGAACCTCTACAAATTGCACCAAAAACAATCAATTTGCCAAAGCCAAAGCTCCTGCAAGAGATGAAACTGGCCTCTGCCGAAGCCACCACCGAAGCTTCTGTGCAGCCCCTACTTTCTAGTTGTTCAATTACCTACATAATTTATATTTATTTCCTTTAATTGTAGCTTTTTCTAGTGAAGCTAAACTAAGCCAATACTATATGCGTGCCTGCACCCCGAGGGCATTTCTGTTCGGGGCTCAGTGCCTGTCTGAGCGTTATGATGCTAAGCTATATGCTGTGGGTTTCCATTAAAACTCGACTTCAGGCAGGATAGGGCCCATCCAAATCAGAATTTTTCAGACGATTATCCTTAGCTATCCCACGCTTACTTCTGGTATGATTTTACGAAAGGGCAGCATCGTCTTTCTCTATTTTGTCTCCTTACAGTTGCAGTACACAGCGTCTGCAGTTCCTGCAGTTCAAATTCGTAATTCGTGTGTATGCGCCCCCCCCCCCTGAAAAAAAGGCGGAATTAAAGGCGACTAGGGAATATACATACATAGCTTGATGATGGAGCGGAGCGGATTGTGAGCTTCTCATGTATAGTTCTCTACCGTATGTTAGATAGATACCATTCGGAAATTTTGTGCTACAGGCAACTGTGCTGTATTGCTTCCCACAAGTGTCACGTGTTAATGTAATAATATAGGCGGGAAGGGTATGTCTAACTGTGCCTATAACTGCTGCGTCCGCACACCTTTTCACTAGCACCTGGCAACTAACTGTCAAGTGACTGGCCAGGGTATACGTACTGTCGTACAGCCACCATTTCTGAAGTGAATGTATTGTTAGGTCTAACGCAGCTGCTTCATACCGGGTGTCTGTAATGCACATGGCCCACCTGCGATTCAAGAACTATATGTGCAGGCTATAATGGCAGTTGCGTCATTATATCCTGAGTAGTGAGTACGTGTGCCTTTAATATGGGTTGAGCACCTATCCAAACCAATATTCTTAGCTAACTTAGCCCAACCCAACCTAACGCGTACTTTGAAGTAGGCCCCATACATGTACTTCAGTATACCAGGATCGTGTATATGTCAGCGAATAAAATCGAATACTACGCTTGATTGGCATTATTTCAGTGATTTGTATAACTAACCTTGAATTGACCCCATCTGTAAGTTAGTTAATTAGGAGGCGCTTTGTTTGGCTGTTTTGAAATTTTATAAGGACTCGTGAGTGATTTTTTGAGTTTTTTGGACCACCGGGATTTCTCCCTTTCCGCACTTTCTTTCCTTCTTCATTGTGTTCTTGCTATGGCCACTGACTAATAGTCTTTTATCTGTTCTTCTTCGTCTTCTTCCCCGAGCTCTTTTTCATGTACACGGATGCTGTTCCTTGCGTATATACTTGTGTTCTTCGTTTTGCTTGCCATGATATTATGCATGTCTCTTCTAAACAAGTAGTTCCAGATATAAAACCCACTGTATTGTGCAGTTTCGTTTATATAGGTAATTGTGTAAGTTACCTTAGCCATTAGCAAGGCCCTCGGGACATCTGTCTTTCGTGCCCACTTTCATTCCTTCCCGATTTCATACTCCTACTTGCTCTTGCTTTATTCTGTTCTTCCTCTTCTTTCCCGACTTGCTGATCCCATGCGCGTTGATCCTGTGTGGGAACACCTTCGTGCATGAGTTCCCCGTTTCTATCGGCATACTATATGTCCCTTGTTCTTTCCTTTGTGATATCGTTATGCTCGGAAACTGAGGCTTAAACTCCCTGACTATGACTAACTTGTTAGGTAAAAAAATCTGATTGTTCAGGCTCTCGTTGTATGTACATTCGTCTGAATCAAGAGTAGCTACATATTTCGAGTACATGGAAGTCAAAATTTTGATCTTGATACTGAAACCACTATAGCTATTTAATTACACAAAACAAGACGGCTTCGATCGAAGCATGCGTCTGCATATATATCTCCTTTTTTTGATCGTTGCATTTCTCGCGAATTGAACTATTTTTAGTCCCTATATAAAAAAATAGCCATTGTACCACTCAACGATTATTTGTCTCCAGCTGGTGTTGATGTGGTACACGTGCCTGTTTTTAGCTATTTCCAGCTCTCGTATGTGCTGGATCAGGTGTGAGGTTTTTACGACCGCAATAACCTCACGTTGGTCTGAATTTGCAATTCACTCGTCTTTGCATCGTGTGGGGAATGTGTCCTTTTGTAACGGCTATGATGCGCTGCTGTCACTTCAATAGGTACAACGGGCTGTGTGGTGATACGTTTCAATGCTCTGAGAAATGACTACCTTTAGAGCGTGAATAGTCAGTTACTGCATTGATAGCTAGATGTTATACTGAAATATACGGGCTTCCCTCTTGGATAAATTTCAGTTGGGAATTGGAACTAAAAAATCTGATATATATCAGGTCTGTATTCCCTTTACCCCTGAAATTTACCCCAGAGGGAAGCTCCCATTTTCTCAGCGTTGGCCATGTCCTACTAAAGACCCCAAGTTCGAATCCTTACAGGCCCCTAATTTACGTATAATATATTAAGAAGAGAAGACCTTAGTAAATGTAGCATTTTACTCCCTCTCTGCGTGTTACCTGTTTCCGGCTCTACCGACGATCTTTGTCCTGCTCCGCTCTCCTTTTCGGATTGGCTGTTTCCTCGAGTTTTAGTCTGCAGGAATAATATCTCTTTTTCATTGAGCTGTATACTATTTTTTTCCTTTCCGTTTCTAAAAGAAATAAAGAAAATATTTTATTTTACTTATCTATTTGATATCTTGAGAGTGCAAACATATAATGCTAGTAATAGTAATGATCATCGTACTATCAACCATGATTATTGTTGACATCGAGTGCTTGCCAGAGATGGCTGAACAGTCAGCGTGACTGGCACCATCCCAGCCTGAGTGTCTGGCTAGCGTGACCAGGAAGGGTCTGTCAGCCTGCCTCACTGCCTGGTATGCGAACGCGAGCGAGGGGAAGCCCTCATTTCCTGCGCCCAGAGGGCTCGCATTGCTGCCGCCGCTCCTTCCTGAGCCTTTTACTTTAAATCGATTGCAAATTCGACTTTAATTAAGACAGATACTTTACCGTATTAGATGTTCCTATCCGCCGTAGAGCACTCACATTATCACCCACTCAATTTAGCAAAATTTTATAGCGATCTAGCGGAAATATTGAGCCGCATATGGCAACACTGCGTCGTTAGTCTCGAGGGAAGGCGCTTGGCGCGCCTGAAGTGTTGGTACCCCGCGGCCGCCCGCGCCGCGGCGCCTGTCTGAATGGCCGTCAGTGCTACTTCAGACATCGTGGGGGTTGTAGTATCGTAATTTCCCAGTTTTGTGCTTGTGTGTTTCTCTTGTTGGTCTCTGGTTTTCTCATTGTGCGAACCTTCCACTCCGGTTATCTGGACCAGTCACAGATTGTTATCCCCGCACGGTCGAGTGTGTTTGGTTGGTGACAGAGCTACCATTAGTTATTTATATCATATGTAATGTAAAAAGTGACAGTATTTGAATAGCGCTTGCTGCCTTCACATTCGTATAATTATACTGGTAGCCTATAGGAGTGCACTATTTTACGCAATATCCGTGACAAGTGACTGACTACTAATGCCACTCACTCGCGCATTGACTATTCATGCTTGTTGTCGTGCGCTTGCACGTTCTTTCGATGGGTTAAGTGACAATTAAAAATAAATACACGTGTCTTCAAACTCGACAGTACATTCTTGAGCCTTTGAATGTCGTTATTGCGTCTGCTTATTTATACTTCACCGGAGAGTTAATCAACAACAGCAGCTGCATCGTTAATCTATTGGCTATTGTAATGTATGTTTGTGCGCAGTAGACGCAGCCTCTAACATTTCTTAATAATAGTTCGCAACGTTGCCCCGCAGTGATTTTTCTAGGCACGTGTTTCGTTTACATTGTTAAACGAAACGTACAGGTGTAACAACCGGGAGAAAAAAAAGGGAAGAAAATGGTTATTCTGCAAGTTTTGTACTTGATGTTTCTGCATATATTTCCATGAAATATAACATATTTCCGTTTACAGTTGAAATTTGTTACAAGCTATCAAGTTCAAGAATGGAACTTTATTTGTTTCTGTGTCGAAGGAACGATCATTATTCTATATTACTTGCAATCCAAAATACCAGGCAACTTAACTAATTTCAAGTATTTTCAACCGACTAAAGTGTAATCTGTGGGTTATAAAGAGAATTGTCAGTTACCTGTTGCATTTCGCTTGAACACCTTCGTATTTTGCGGTATGATGATATAATAATAATCATTTATTGTCTCTCATACAGTGGATACACTAACAAGGTGTTCTTTTACCTCAATTTCTAGAATTTTAAAGGTCTGGTATTGTGGAGACCAGGAGAAGTAATCACTTATGATCTTTTGAGACTCCCTCACCGTACTTACCCTCGCCTCTCGGTGCCGGAGTGTTAACACGCAGTGGAAATCCGTTATCATCTCCGTCAGCTTCTGAGACTCGAACCCGGCACCCCAGTGCCCGATGCATATACTGTATTGTGCGCGTTTGGTGGATGTGCGCGATCGATCGATCGCGCTGCGCAATCGGTGGATGTTGTAGGTATTTGGCCGTAATTTCGGGTAAGTTGGACTATGTTCGGGTTTAATGTCGGGTAGGTTAGGAGAGGCAAGGATCGATCGATCGCGCAAATCCATCAGACGCGCACAGCACATATATGCTGTCACTGCGCGACGTGTTGCATGGAATCTATTCTTATGTGTGGCGTAGTAGTCAGCGTAGTAATGTTCTGCAACGTAGTTATTTTCAATGAATGAGACTGGGCATTGCATTTTTTTTTCCTTCTGTGCTTCCGCGACGGCCGCCTCAATCCTTTACTATCTGCTGACAGCAGCGGTTTCCATTCTCACAACACCACCACAGCGCGCTCTGTAATCACCAACACAAGGACGAGTCTGGGAAATGCGTGCGTAGTAGCGTTGCACTTGTTTCATTGGAAGTGTGGGTGCGCTTCATTGTTCTGTGTGAGAAAAAAAAACAAGATGCTCCGAGTTTTGTAATAGGTAAAATGCTATCATTTTTTTTTTTTGTCAGTCATGGTACAGTAAGTGCTGGGTCTAACCAAATAGGCACATATGTTATACCTGAATCTTGGCCTCAAGTGAGCCACATACTATACCGGTACCTCGTTTCCTTTACTATTGCCGTAGGAAACATTATCTTCGTAACGAAGTAGCCCAGCGTCAGAACACCAAGCCAAGATCGATTTCTGTCACAGGGCCAGCGTTATTTGAAGTACGGTATCATGTTCGTGTATTGTACTGCTGGGACTCGGTACTATAGCGTTAACCTTACGTTAACCAGGTTGTGTTGTTTTGCTACAGGGGTTCTTCGTCTATCTTACTGTCTAAATATGAGAGAAAAAGTCGTGTAAGGAAGTAGCATGCGCCGCCTGGTTAGAATCGCATTTAGCATTGTAGAAGTAACCATAGATAGTTATTCTACCGGTAAAGGATCTGCCCGTTCACTTCCCAATTAAAAAACATAATTTTCTTATGGATAACGAATGACCTCCGTGTGCGTTCACAGGCAAATTTGTACGTCGTCGTGTGACGGCCACACCTCGGTCCTGCTTTGCTCTCTGTTGTTTTTTTTTTTTTTACAGCAACACAAAACAACATGTTACCGATTTGATTTCAATGACTTTTGCATATTTATTTTAATGTTGGGACCATTCGACGACACCGTTGGTCGAATACCTACGCCGTTGTTTTGCAGTGAAATCCACATATGTAAACTGTGTCGTACCAATTGCATAAATTACTCCAAGCGATCGCCACATTACCTATGGCAGTAAACAGAAGATGGGTTTGATATCACTCTATTGTTATCGTGTACAGTTTTTTCTCGTTTCATATGTTGGCAGCCGAAGTTCATATTTTACCTAATTACGTCCAGCGCGTTTCATAGGGCTTTTTTTTAACGACCGTTTTCATACTAAAGTATATCATAGTGTACTCATTGTATGCAAATTAATGAGTAGTGAAAGTGGCATAGTCTACTCATTCTATGCAAATTCCTAGTGAAAGTGGCGGTCGGAGGTCCTCACATCGAGTTGTTGATTCGACTCATTGTGTTTGAATGCTAAAAATTCGATAATTGTTATTATTAACTATTTCGGTGGCGATACGCCAGCAGCAATAGTGCGTGCACCGCAGCGGCCGCATGATGGCGGCGGGCCGGTGGGTGGGGTGGAGGAGCACAATGCTGCCTTTGCTGTGCGCTGAAGTGGACTTGGGCTGTGCAGGCGCTGCGCATGCGCTTGTTTGTTTGGTGTGTGCGATAATCTTGATGGTCCATCAGCGGCCCTGTTAGTCTCGATGGTCTTTATCATCGCGACCGATACTCTCGATGGCCCTTCATCTGCCGGACCGATACTCTCGATGGTCCTCATCAGCAGGACCGATACTTTCGATGGTCCTTCATCAGCGCGACCGATTCTTTCGATGGTTCTTTATCTAGCGGGACCGATTCTTTCGATGGTCCTTTATCTAGCGGGACCGATAGTCTCGATGATCTTTATCAGTGCGACCGACACTGTCTATGATCCTCCATTAGCGTCGCTGATACGTCTCACTGACTACCATTTATCGCCACGATGATTCATCAGCGCGCCTGATAGTTTCGGTAGTTCTTCATCAGCGCGCCTGATAGTTTCGGTAGTCCTTCATCAGCGCGCCTGATAGTTAGGGTAGTCCTTCATCAGCGCGCCTGATAGTTTTGGCAGTCCTTCATCAGCGCGCCTGATAGTTTTGGCAGTCCTTCATCAGCGCGCCTGATAGTTTTTGGCAGTCCTTCATCAGCGCGCCTGATAGTTTTGGCAGTCCTTCATCAGCGCGCCTGATAGTTTGGGCAGTCCTTCATCAACGCGCCTGATAGTTTGGGCAGTCCTTCATCAACGCGCCTGATAGTTTGGGCAGTCCTTCATCAGCGCGCCTGATAGTTTTGGCAGTCCTTCATCAGCGCGCCTGATAGTTTTGGCAGTCCTTC
>LQNS02000228.1:3262109-3309552 GCA_001587735.2 Parhyale hawaiensis
CATCAGCGGGACCGATACTCTCGATGGCCCTTCATCAGCGGGACCGATACTTTCAATGGTCCTTCATCAGCGGGACCGATACTCTCGATGGCCCTTCATCAGCGGGACCGATACTTTCAATGGTCCTTCATCAGCAGGACCGATAGGTACTCTCGATGGCCCTTCATCAGCGGGACCGATACTTTCGATGGTCCTTCATCATCGGGACCGATACTCTCGATGGCTCTTCATCGAAACCGATACTTTCGATGGTCCTTCATCAGCGCGACCGATACTCTCGATGGTCCTCATCTAGCGGGACCGATACTCTCGATGGTCCTCATCTAGCGGGACCGACACTGTCTATGATCCTCCATCAGCGTCGCTGATAGGTCTCATTGACGACCATTTATCGCCACGATGTTTCATCAGCGAGCCTGATAGTTTCGGTAGTCCTTCATCAGCGCGCCTGATAGTTTCGGTAGTCCTTCATCAGCGCGCTCGATAATCGCGATGATCCTACATCAACACGAGCGACAATGCATGCTTGACTGCGTCTTCTTCTACGTAAGTTTTAATTCGAAAGTCTTCATAACCACCATTGATTATGTCCATATTCATTGTTCTTCAGCAGCACGTTCGTTGAGCTCGACGTCTACCAGGTTTGAATATCGCCGAAAAGAAAATTTAGTGATTTCCATTTATTTGTGCTCCAGAACCTTGAACGAATGTTAGGCACGGTGGTGCGTATCCCGTAGTTCGCTCAAAGTACTCGTCTCAATGTCCTTTTCAACGCGACTCTTATATTTAGTAATAATATTACACACTTCAGACTTGAACGGATGTTAGCCCCGCTTATGTTGTAAACTCATGATACGGTGGGAAACAAATGTCTGTGAACAGAAGCACTCTCGTCCCTAAATAAATAGAAGCCATAATGATAAATATATCGCAGTCGCCCCTAATGATTCATGTATCGCAGTCTCCTTGCGGATGTTCGCCGTTTCCGTACTACATATGTAGAGGGAGTCTGTGTAGCATGCAAACCCCGGGCATCAAGTGTTGCTTGCTCAGAATTAGTTGTGGCTTTGTGCTTCAAGTTTGTTTCTTGTCGGTCTACTTGTCTTACGAGAGGAGTTCTTTTTCCATGCGTTACTGAAATGCGCAAAAATGAAGTACCTAATGAAAGTCACTTACTCCTGCGGAAACGAGCGAAATCGTTGGAACCGCTATTCAGTCCCAACGAGTGGAACCAGTGGAGTTTAATTTTTTTAGCCATTTAAATGTTCGGAGAAACATATAGGATAGTTGTATGAGTACAGTAACTATGTCTTAGCTTATTCATTAATGCGCGGGAGAAGTCTCGAGGTACCTACTTGAACGTATGTATACAACCCAAAGGCTTCCAATTACCCTAGTATAGTGATGATACCTTAGTAGAGTAACACAGTAGGTATGTTGGGAGTAAGAGAGATGGGTAATTGGTATTATTCCTATTTTTCTCCTGTTCATTTTGAGTCTTACCATGCGGACGACGCTTAGTACATTCGGTTTTCGTTTGAAAAGAACATCGGAGACTGGACTGCAGCCCGGCAAAAGTTTGAATTGCCGGGCCAAAACGTTCCTACCGCACACAAAGACAAGACGCCGCGTAACTCGAAACGTCTTTCACGGATGTGACTCACTGCTTTGCTTACTCGGATTACTATAGGCTTTTGTTAGCGCCGCTGCCGCATTCTTTGTCCCATTGTAGGACGCAAGTTCATATCAGCTTGCTTGAAATTATATAGTGTTCTGCATTATGTCTAGGGCAGTGCGTCAAGACGGTGTATGAAGCATTTCTTCTCTGCAGATTCGCTCACAAATTTGGCGTAAAGCAACACGATTTTGATTCTGCGCTTCTGTCTCTTTTGGCTGAGATTCTTCTCCCCCTTCTTTTTCTTTCTTTTTTTTCTTTCCTCTTCCATTTTTCTCCTCTCGTTTCCCCATTCCTCTACATGCTACTAACATAATGGCATTAGCTCATAGAGGGCAGGGGCGTAAGTTCCGGACAGAGAAACCCTTACCCGGAGAACCAAGCAGATGACGGCGGATAGATTAGATTAGAATTCTATAGCACTATCCATAATGTAAAAGTATCTACAAGTCTCTCTTTGATATCTTTTATTCTCAACTCTTTACGACCTTAATAAATTGTAGCTATTTCTGACGAATTTACGTAACGAGGGCTCACTCCTGAATCGCCGCGCTACGTCTGGGGTGGTAAAACACTGAATCTAATGATAATATCGTAGCTATCGAGGATAGGTTTTCCTTAAATTTCGTCATATCCGTGTTCCCTTTGTACTATGGTAAACAGCACTTACTATGTAAAGTTGCAGGCTTTAACATAGACTAAGCCGGAAATTCGTTGAGTTAACGGAATTTCGTAGGGTCGAGCGAAAACGGTGTGATCTTTTAATATTCGCAGAGGTTTCCAATCGCCTATCTGTTGACGTATATCTAGGCCCTATCGTCATTGCTATATTGTCTAGCACCAACGGCAGGGATGTGCCATGTGGCATTTACGCCATGTGGCACTGGTGCCATGGGGCGCCTGGCACTCTTGTAAGATAATACACCTCAGCCCAGGGGGCGGGGCACGTCATGACGTCAGCCCATGTCGGGGGGTCGGCACGCTACTGCGCCTTATTTAAATTCAATGTAAAACCTTTCAACCTTATTGATACCGGACTATGCTATCTTGCTACAAAGACTTATTGTCACAGGAATACTATAACGCAAAGAACTCTTGTAGTACAGTAACACAGCCTGGTCAAGTTGTCTCGATGTCTCAGATAATAAGCCAGTTTCGTAAGTCCAACGTCGTTTCAAGCCCCTGCCTGAAGATTCCAGGCTCTTGTTTACCGAATCTACCACGAAGCTGTATCGTTTCCGACTAGCTTTTTAATTTCAGTATTACATATCAGACAATACAATGAATTTTAAAGGGAAATTAAGGAACACTAGTTCCATACACACTGCGTATATCCTTAAATAACACCGAGTGTGTTCAAAGTTACTTTTTTATCCGCTATAATCTCTGCCTCTTTTATTTGCTGCGTTAGGTAGGTATAGTCGCTGTTCAGTATATACCTGTATTCTTTTCATTTAATACCTGGGTACGTGCTTCTTGACGTCACAGCTTCCATTGGTAGGCAATTTGTAGGTGCCTAGCAGCTGTCCTGTTGATGGTCCTCCAATTATTAACTACAAAACGAACTTGTATAGGCTGAAGGTCTTTGCATAGGCGTGTATCTTTTTTTTAATTGTTCATCGTGACGTTTTACACCGGTACCGTTAGGCCTATTTGAAGCCAATGAAAAGCCCATTCATGGCTGAACGGCTGATGCGTGCAAAATATGACCATCACCGACTGGAACTGCGAACAAACCCAAAGATTATTGAAGAATGCAGTACTGAGATGAAAATATTCTGGAATTACCTTGATTTTATGTATTGCACGCCCGTTTTTTTTTTATGCAAGTGGAGGGGGGATTAGAGATGATAATATGTTGGCTATGTAGCATAATAATTAAATCTTGAATGCTATTAACTCTTCAGTACATATACTTTTTTCTTTTAACGATGTCATAAATAATGCTATTTTTACGAGAAGTGATGTTTATATATAGGCTATAGTTGAGGCCTTAAATCGTATGCTTTTACTGACTATGTTAATGGAATAGCACCATTTAAAGTGGAACCAGAGTGTTTTTTGCGAGCGATACTAGGTCCAAGATTTCAGCTTTCATTATTGGCTATCCAAATGCACGTATAATTTGTTTATTACTAATTATTAGACGGTGCCTTCGATCCGTGACGCCAGTGCAACACCCAGTACTTTGACCGACACTTAACGAACTAAAGGTTCTGGTCCTGCAACTGACTGCCAGTACTAGGTACTGCCCCGAGCTACATCTGAGACTGACAGCCAATACTACCGCCACTGTAGTCTGTAGGTTAGCCACTGCTCATCTTATGCATCCTACTTATATGTGCTGAAGATACTTTTTATAGTTGTCAATGAATTTATGCAATTAAAATCACTTCGTATGTAGGTAGTCATTATATCGCTGTCAATGAATTTATGTATTTATCAGGACTGCGTGCGGAGTCAATTACGTCGATGTACTGCATATTTAAGACGTTGAGTGATTCGATTTGAATTCATAACGAACGTTTAGATTAGTGATAGATTTTGAATGGTGTTGTCTACATATAGCTACGTATGGAGGACAGACGACACAGAATGTTTTTTTTTTTTTCAACGCCAATGTACTTTATGTACCATGTACGAGTGAAGTCGAAAATTGTTGGTAAACACTGTAGCGAAGTGAATTTTTTCTTAAAGCACCGTATTGGTAACGACTGTAATAAACGGCATGGAAGTTTTCCTTTAGAATAAACTTAACAGGCGGGTCACGCCTCTCTTATGAGCGGTTGTTTAGTTTTGCATCACAGGAGCACCGTTGTTATGCCACATGTGTCCTTCAGCTTATGCCAGTATTCATTAATGTACTGTTCATGTTGCACACTTGTGAGCTTGGCACTAAGACTGCGCAGTACTGCGTACACCTACATATTTGGCCAACTGATGAACGTTAGTGCTCATCCAATAAACTAAACCTTGTAGTCCACCTACCTGTGGAAGAATGACACATTATTGGACCAACGCTAGTGGTGGTTCCGTAAACTAAAGCTAGTAGCTTACTTTTTCGATGCCAGCGCCCGGCGGAACACTGACGTCATTTTGTTTCGGAAACTGTATTGTCGACAAGGTTTTTAAAGCAGCTTCACGTCACTGCTCCGACGGAAGATTTGTATTTACTTACTATCCGTAAATGTCGTTGACTGGTTGTTCTCCATCTGTTCAATATCTTGTATCCCATGTTTACATTACTTTCAAAACTCTTCCTAGCAATCAGAATCTCGAGTTGCGACGTCATATATAGGTACTACTTGAGGGATCTCTGCCTAAGAAACTCAAATTTTATGTACTGTGTTGTATTTTTGTGCTATTAGTGAAGGTTTCGTTCAAATTTTTCTTCATACAATTGTACTATTATATATGCTTTCGTAAAGATTAACGAGGTGTGACCTGAGTAGCACGCATGGACACTTTTCACCAAAGCAACTTGATAAATACCGTATACGGTAGTTGATTTTATTTTGAATTGGAAGAACGAATATTTTGCGTTTTATCAGTTATGTATTTCTTTCTTCTTTCTCGTAATATTTTCCTGTACCACTAGGCTATATATTTATCAAGAATCACGGAGTTGGCCGCTGGCATCAAAATGCAGGCATTACAAAATTTGAATACTTTGTGCAAAAAGTACAGGAAACTCTTGATCAGCGTGGTTGAGTGGGAACATCCATTTCGAGAGCGATACACGTACCGTATCGAGATGCCCTGGGTCTTTGTAGAAAAACTACTGTGCATGTGTACGCTTTATTGTACAGTGTAGGTACCTAAGGGCGAGTTCACACGTCATTCATATCAAAGCTTTGCACTGTTTTCTAAGTTTTACCGTTCACTCCAAACTTGACGAAACATCGGCAAGTTGGCTAGTGACACTTGCTGAGGAAGTTCATTTGACAGTTAACGTATTGATAACTTTCTGCAGCGTACAGAAAGTTGTGCTGAGCTTACACGTCATTCTTTCATCTCAACATGTTCATTCGTCCACTCGTTCCAATGTTTTGTAGCGTCGTTTCCAGCACAACTTAGTGTAGCAGTTATTAAAATATTGCAAAATGAGCTTCTTCTGCAGGTGTCCCTGCGCAACTTGCTAATGTCTCTTCAGATTTGGAATGAAAGGTAAAACTTAGAAAACAGCGCACTTTTCTGCTATCCCTAGGGCAGTAACACATTTGGACAAGTGGATCAGCGAAATGGATGACGTGCGAACCCGCCCTCAGATGTAAAAGGAACGAGCAGTGCATGCAGAAAGGCACACCTGATTTGTTTACAAAATGGTTTCTACGCTTTTTCTTTCAAAACAATGTTAGAATAGCGGATAGTTAGAACCAAGGTTACAGACACACAAAACGAGATACCCATACTCAACAAGATAAAAAGTAAATAAATAAAACGAGAGCAACACTGATCGAGAGAAATTTCTATCGAGAGTTTCCTGTACTTAACATCACGCCACATCATTTTAGTGCTCGGCTGCCCTGCAACAGTACTGTTCATAAGCTTTGATACAGGAATATAAATAGAAGCTTAATTGTGTCTACGTCAAACTTGTAGTGATCAGTTTCTGCACCGGGAGAGCCTTCTGATTGGCTACGATACATTTCATTTCGTTATCAGACTTCGGTGGTTTCGCCGTCTCAACGCCCTGCGATAATGCCATGCGCTTCTGATAGTTCTCTGATAAGCAAATAACTTAACAGTTTTATCTCTACAGCAATGGCAAGTGATGTATGAACCCTACAGCTAGTGTTGCTCGTTATCTTGTGACGCGAGCTCCAACGCCGCTCTCGTTCTCGACGAAACAACGAATAGCATCAGTCGTGAAGATATTCGTTGATGAAGCAGGAATCGCTTGTTTGGGAGACCTAGATGACGAGCTCGTCAGTTGCTGTCGTGCCTCCTATACGAGCGTTTTGCGAAGAATCGTATCGTTTTGCCGGAATTGGTTTAGCTTGTGATGTACGAAGGAGCAAGGTTGTATTGGCACGGTTATAATCTCGCACAGCCTGGTGTCTGGATTACCGTTCCACTCGCTCAACGGCAATTCATATCAGCTAAAATATGCTGGCACACCTTCTGAAAATGTCTTCTCAAAAAACGGCGTTCGTATTGATGTAGTTTCCCCCAAATCTGACATGTTGGCCTCAATGTGTGCCCGCGCCGCAGTCGTTGGCGGTCGTATCGTTCGTCTTTAGTAAATGTGTGACACTTCTTGAGTGCTCGTCACTGTCGAAGAATCTGCTCCACCCTCGAACACCATCTGTAATTTTTGCTGCCAACTGAATCATTCTTCAATCTGCTGTTGTAAGATACTTGTTGAAGAACTATGCCCATTCAAGGCGTCTCCCCGATTCAACTTTGCGACTGTTTGAGAAACTTGACGGAGCAGCTGTTGCCGTAAAAATCGACAATTTTATTTAGCCTAGATGTGCTGTGGAACGAAATTCGTGACAGTTACGTACGGTCTAAGTGTCGGAGTAGAAATCGAAAGGTTCATTTTGCACTGTTTACATGGATGAGTACGCTAGACACTCGACGCGAAAATATGCGTCCCTGAAGCGTCGCGTATCGTCGACTAACTTAGATGATACCTTTATCAAGGAAGGTCGCAATTCCGGCCATGCGACATTTGGTGGGCGGAAAATTTCTGCTCCGCTCTACCTTCCTGCCAGTATCAGTAACGAAACCGAAGTCTCTGCAAATAAAGTGACAAAGACCGATTCGCTACCGTTGGATGCCGTCAGCGTTCGTATCAAAGAAAGGCGCCATTCTGGTCTAGCAAAATTCGGCTCAAGAACGCGAAAGACCTCTGCACCCCAATTCCAGCCTCGCATGGCCGCCACTGAAGAAGCGGCAAACCACGCGAACAAAGCCGAGTTAGTACCGTCCAACGTCGTCAGTCTACAAGCCAAGTTAGGTGACAAGAGGGCAGCCTCCGGAACCGCAGGTTACTCTTACAACTTTTCGGACTCCATCACCAGTTTTAAGAGTGGCCAGCAAATTTTACCCGAAAAGTTAATGAGCAACAATGATGGGAGCTCCCATGCTGCTGGTGCTGCAGGCGGCTCTACCAAAGGAGAGAAAAGCAAGCGAGGGCATTCGACGAAGCACGGAAGAACGAGTCCTTACGACAGGCCATCCCATTCCAGTCGTTCTGATTCGGGAAAGTTGCGGCAAAAAATTGGAGCAATTCGCACGAGAAAGAAGGGCGTGTTTTCCAGCACAGCTCCACCGGTGAGCGGCCAGCCTCAGGTAATATCAACATCAACGTTCCATAAAGGCTTTTATTGGTTGCTATGCTGTTGGTTTTTCGTCAGGGGTTGCGCGATGCACTGGGGGAATTTTTTGGTCTTGTACATAAGAGCCAAAAGTTGATGGGTGTAACAGTCTTAGTTATGCGCCAAAACAGCTGCATTTGCGCAGCACAATATGTATATCTTCACGAACTTTCAACTGCACAGTTTGGGGTCCTACGACTAAAGCATTCTTATTGTGTACATTAGGCGCCTAGTGTATAGAGACATTGTGACTTAACAGATACAATTCCAGTTTCGCTAAGAGGTTTGATCCTGAAATGCTGAATCGATTTTTCAGCAAGGGAAAGCAGTGCTTGAAATATCAATACGAACAACCTTTTTTGTGTGTGTGCATGATTTTGCTCGATTTCGAGCTTCAGTCCTATAGAGAGCACCGTATGATATCGTATTGGGCCCTCAGTGCTAGAATACTCTACCTAGCGAAACGTATCGTACATACAAGGATGAATCGGACAAAAGCCGAGCGGAAAATATCGTTCAGAAATATTCCATCTTTAAATTCTACAACTATGGTATTTTATGATATTTCTTATCTATCCACAACTATTGATTACTTGTGATAGGTACAGTGCATTTAGCCCTACACATATTTAGCCCTTTTTTTGCCTGATTTAACCCTCACTTTTCATTTTAATAACAATATTTGTAAGTTTTTCAGTCTTAAAAGGGTTCATTAAAAGCACAAATGGGTTAGTCATGCTCGTACCTACTTTTTATGCTAGATACGTGTGCCGCCCTTGCTGTTATAAATAACCCAAGGGTATTCATGCATCAGAAAATTTTCCGTGTTGCTAATCAACGTTCGTCACTCGAAATCAAATTGGACTGTGTTTTAATCAGCACTCGCTTTGCTGGTAGTGAAGGCTATTCACAGCTGCTGCTGCGCTGCTTTACACTTGCGCCCAATTAATGTGCGTGGCGCGTTTGCCGTGATACCAATCAAGTCACCGCGCCAGAATTTTCCGTCTATGACCCACATGTGTTACAGCCGTGTTGCAGATGTCCACATTTGCATGCATGATCATCTAACCTTCGCGTCGATGTTTATGGATTGTTATTGTTTAGGTGTCGATGCAGATTATGCGCGGCACCTGCTGCTTCCATGGGCCTATGTTACATCATGCAAGCTCCGCCATTAACAACTCGTGTTTCGTCCAGATTTTCCTGCAGTACTTCGTTATATATAGCGTGGGAGAGAAATGATCCGATTTCGCATGTCTTTTTCCTGATTTTTCTCTTGCAGCTTTTTATATTTTTTGTTAGAAACTTGGCATTTCATCCTGATTTACATCGTGGGCAGATATCTTGCTGTTCTATTTGTGGTGAACTGCGAAATGTGATTGTAAGTTTAAAATATCTTCCATATTTTTTCACGAACTTGACTAAGTTGGAGTTTGATGTGGAGATGTTCAGTAACAATAATTCTTTAGCTTTGTGGGAGTTGCTCCGTTATTTCTTTTCTTGTGTGATATTGCTTTTAAATCCATTTTACTACGTGGTGTTTGTGACTGTGAATTCGGGTTAAGTGATTAGTAGAATGATGGGGAAAATTCCAGACAGAGGCTCATCGCCAGATCTTCATTTCGCCGATTGCGACGCGACCTCCGACTGCGAGCTGTGTAGTCGTGGGGATGGCGTGGAAAGCTCCAGCTGCTATCCTGGGGACGTACGCACGAAACTGCACCGAACAGTGAAGGATATACGCGAGCGAGATCTTTGGTTGTCGACCAACTTATCGAGAAGTACCCCCATTCAAGTCTCAACTGCTTGCGACACCAATGTCCTCGACAAAGTCCGGTGCCAAGTACTCAAATGGACTCCTTTGCGCGGCAATTGGAACTCGTCCATCCGGAGCAACAGCATCTGGTGGGCCGAGGAAGACACTGATGCCGACCGTACAGGCGCCGTCGGTGTCGGGGCTGGCAGAACGACCACAAACTCATCTTTAGATTCCAAGAACAAGGGCGCTACGAAGAGAAGATGGACCGAAGCAAGACAGAGGTTCCTGCCTGGACAGAGAGGCGATGGCACCAGTGGGTGGGGTGGCGTACAAGCAGTGTCAGACTTGGACCTGACGGTGGGCCGGAGATACAGCGGGTGTTCTGATGGTCGACCTCCATTACCGTCTGCCTTCTCGCGTACAGGTTCCCTTAGACCAGGTATGAAATTGCTTGCTCCTCGCAATGCAATCGCTGAAGGTTTTACGACGCACAACAGAAATGTTACGAAAGAATCTGCATCTACTGGTTTACGTGCTCATGCCAACAGCTCAGTCTGCCGTCCACCTTCAGCTGATCCCATTTTCGGTCGGACCCCATCTGCGGACTATCCATCTTGTCGTCCCTCTACTGAGGTTCTCATCTGTCCAAACTCCTGCGCTGATTACCCTGTCTGTCGGCCTCTGTCGACTGATCATCCCGTATCGTCTACCAGCCACTCAGCGTGTCCCCGGACTCCTTTTATCCCGAAAAGTATTACTGCCGCTTTCAAAGGACTATCCCCCAGCCGGTCTATGGACACCCTTTTAGGGGTCAGTCTTGCTCCGTTTTACTGCTGTGTCCTGATGTATTATTTTAAAATTAAAAATAGATACCCCTGTAAGGCTGTATTTTTCAACTCATGATTATTGATTTGGATGTACCTATTAGCGTCCAACCTAAAATATTGGGGCGTTGGACAAGACGCTGCCATAATGGTTGTATCAGACACAGTCGACATTATTTTCCTATTCGTTCCCTCAGTTTCACTCGACATTGCTATTACATAGGTTTTTGTATCTGTCCTGGACGATTGGGATCGTATATAGCTCAAGTTCAGTGAGGGAGTCAAGTTCTAACCTTCAATTTCTTCTTCCTCAGGGCGGCGACGGTAGCAGCAGCAGCGGCGGAGGCGCCAAGCAGTGGGCCCGCAAACACAGTCTACCACGACCCTTCCCACGACGTTCCGACGCTAATACTGCTTCTGACAGCGAGGTGGGCACAGTAATGTAGATACTCACTAAATACATAATAAACTACAGTAGAATGGTATTGTTATAGATAACAAGGTAGACACAATGCACTAGGAGGAATATATTTCCTACCCACAGCATCTGGGGGCACTCAATTCACTGGGGATATACCGTAGGTACGTAGGTAGTGTCGAACATAATGTTCCGACTGTCTTTTGAAAACTCCGACCCTGACAGTACCTTTGAAACACGTCACGCCATGCTGAAGTTGTAATACTCGAGTTTCAAATCGTGAAATTTCCTGCAAAATTTTTCGCTGTCTTTATCGATTTATGGTATCTCAGGCATTTATTTTGTAGCGAAGGAACGCCTTGATGACTCAACTTGCAGTAACTAATTACAATTTCCTCAATAAAAATCATTCCCTCTTCCGTAAGTTTTTTCTATCTGGAATCTGTACAGTCCAAGACTGTCTTAATTTCTGTGTTTTCCACAGAAAATTTTATGCAATGTGAAACAACTTGTAAAACATAAAAGCATATCCCAAACTTATCTTGCTTTCTATTTTTCTGCATTTTATTCTCTGTTAAGACTTCTGTTAAGCCCTCAATCTTAGTGCATTTTCGCTCTATGTACGCAATGTATACGCTGTCTCAATGCTTCGGCTTTTAAAACCTGGATACCCTTCATTGAATGGCCGGGCCTTTGTGCATTATCGTTATGTATTTGCGCAATAGACTGTCTATAGAGAAATTTGGTTTTCACTGTCCAGAGCTGTCAAAATCTTGCTTGCAGAGGGAGTCCGAACGCTCCGGGGGTTCTTGGATGCATATAGTCTGTCTCAGATATGCACCAGCCAGTCCGAGAGTCGGTGTCGTACCTCCAACTTTCAAACCATTCAACCCTTACCAAAACATAGAGTTGAACAAAATGTCCCGTTGCAGGTCCAGGGAGGCTACAGCAGAGGGTCGTCAGAAGGCGCACCCTCAGAAGCTGGCGGCGAGAGGGTCCATAGCTGGGCTCAGTCCTTTGAGAAGCTATTGGAGGACCCCGCTGNTTCATGTTGTCAGATTTTTAAAACGGGCTTCATGTTGTCAGATTTTTAAAACGGGCTTCATGTTGTCAGATTTTTAAAACGGGCTTCATGTTGTCAGATTTTTAAAACGGGCTTCATGTTGTCAGATTTTTAAGACGGGCTTCATGTTGTCAGATTTTTAAAATGGGCTTCATGTTGTCAGATTTTTAAAACGGGCTTCATGTTGTCAGATTTTTAAAACGGGCTTCATGTTGTCAGATTTTTAAAACGGGCTTCATGTTGTCAGATTTTTAAAATGGGCTTCATGTTGTCAGATTTTTAAAACGGGCTTCATGTTGTCAGATTTTTAAAACGGGCTTCATGTTGTCAGATTTTTAAAAACACTTCTTTGTACCAGCTAGTTCCTGACTCGCCTGCGTAAACTATGCACCTACTAAATTAGTCATGCTTAAAAATGAAGCTGTAATAGGTATGTGTTGTTAACTTTTGGCTCACTCTGGAGGTCAAATTACGTATTTTAACCCTTAATGCGTTTATCGTTACACTGATTTGGGGATGAACTTCACTATGTAATCTGATACGTTATGCAATGGACTGATTGGATCTCATCTGCTATGCGTTAGTTTCTCAAATGATGAAACTCGTTTCACTTTTCTTGTTCTCTACAGTGCTAGAAGCAAAGCAGTTGCCAAAACTTCTATTTTGAAAGGTGTGAACGTTTTGGTATCAGTATATCTGTGAGTTATCGTTCAGCTCGTCCTTTCAAACATTACAGTATATGTATTTAATTAACAAGCAAGTTACCAAGCAATTTATCATGTTTTCAATAATTTCCTAATGTTGCCAATCTGTCATGTTAGCAAATCTATTGTTGTTGGGTAGCCACCATTGGGGTACAGCTTGAGCCCCGCCTTCTTTGCCCCAATGGAAGAATACGAATCAGTGTAGCCTGTTCTCAATCAACTTACCATATTGTCGGTCACCTTGCTTCATTAACTGATCTATCTTTTCGTTTCCAGGAATTTCTCAAGAAAGAATACAGTCACGAGAACATATACTTTTGGACGGCGTGCGAGCGGTACCGGCTTGGCATCACCTCCGGTACCACCAACGCCACCAGCGGTAGTGAGGCTCAAGAGGCGGCCGACGGTCACAGGTCCTGGTCCGACTGGGACGGCCGACACGCTGCTGCCGCCGCCATATACAGCACCCACCTCGGGGACAATGCCCCCGAGCCCGTCAATGTCGACTCCCAGGCCCGCCAGATGGCCCAGGAGGGCCTTTCCCAACCAACACAAGATCTTTTTGCCGCTGTAAGTTCGCAACTGGACGTGGCTGATAAGGACAGTGGTTTGCATGGTGCAGAGAGACCTATTTTCTCTTATGCCCAACCTGGATTTTTATTGTTAGCGGCTAGTGGGTTGGTCGTAGTATTTTCACTTTTGCCGACCTGGGAATGTTTTTTATAGCTAGTGGCTTGTAATTTGATTAGAGAATTGCTTTCACTTGCCCCGTCTGATTTATGAAAAAAGCGTACGAAGATACTCTGAAGTGTCACCCGACCTCTTTTACTGTTAGTCAGTGCGCCGTTGTGTGTGTACAAGCGCTGAGGAAAGTATTTCTCAAGTCTATCTAGACACCATATTTGGCGGTAGTATGATACACGGAATTTTGTACCATTGCACTATCTGGAAATGAGATTATTTCTTTTGTGTGTGTTCTTCACGTACTGGTTTGCTTATACGTACATTGTTTTCATTTCCAGGCGCAGAAGCAAATATTCAATCTAATGAAGTTCGACAGCTACAGTCGCTTCCTGAAATCACCTCTCTACCAAGAGTGTCTGGACCGAGAGGCACGAGGCGAGGGTCTCCAGTTCGACAGCGAGGACGCGCTGGATCCCAATTTAAGGATACTCCCCCAAGCGTCTACCCACCCCTCCGGCACCGATTCACAAACATCCAATAATGTGAGCCTCTTTAGTGACCATGTGCATGCTTTTTCTCCGTCGCGCTATTATGGCTTCGGTCCGTACTCTTCTGATGCGTCATCTATAGGGTCGTCGTTGCCGCCTTCACCGTCTGCTCCCCTGGAACCCGAACTACTCAAAGCTCGTCCCAATGATAGCTACTTATTAGGAGCGGCCAATAAGGTAAATTTTTCTACTGATTTACACTTGAAGGAAAAGCGGCCTACCAGACGTTCTGTATTCGAATCCTCAGGTGAAACTATTCCTAATCTATGGAACGAGCGCGTGCAAGGTATGCAGGGTGTAAATACGTTCAACAACTCTCCTCCTTTAAAGAAATCTTCTGCCCCCGAGAGTCCAGTTGCTTCGCACCCTCCTGTTGCCTTTGCTCCGAAAAAGTCTCCCCTGAGTTGTTCAGCGCAGGCATTTTTTCCCTCGACATTTGATGGTAATCATGCTAGTGAACACAACAGTTTATTTCCTTCTGAAGCCTCGGCCAATAGGAAAAATATTTTTGTGGACAGCACAGCCTCTAAAAAATTCATTCCTTCAGCTGGAAATAACTTTACTGATAGTATTGCGCCTAAACTTAGGAATCCTTCTGGTACCGGGAACGATTCATCCGACAGTGTCTATTTTACGCCTCACGAGAGATCCATGCAGGACATCCTAAACAGTTCACACGAAAGCGTCACGTCCAGTTCCAATCAGTCTGCTTCCAGCGCCAAGAAACTTCCTTTTGAATGCGTAACTTATGATGAGTGCAAGCAATTGTTGCCTGATACCCAAAGCAGTTCATCTGATGGCATATTTTCAAAAGCACGGTCACCTGACGGTATCTATATTGGTGATAGCAACAGTTGCAATGACAGTCGTAGTGTTGCATCTTCTTCACCTGGCTCAAAAATTGCGTTATCCCCAGGTAGAGAGCCAACTTGTAATAGCGGTGGCGAAGTCCAGAACAAATCAACATCACAAAACTCGGGACCTGCCGGTATTTTATCTGTAACTAGCACTTTGTTGACTGGGTCTGGTGATACACAAGCGATGGTTTCTGCGCCAAACCAAGTGATGGTGGCCGGTGCAAGCAATCGCGAAATTCCAACATTGGTTTCAAATGAGTACGAAGGAGAGGGTCTACGGAAAAAGTCCATCAGTGGGCCAAACCTCAGTCTAGCTCCTGCCGACGCTCAGGGAGCAACGGCTAATATCCCCACGATAAAGTTACATAACGTTGTCATGCGACAAAATAGTAACAGAATGTCTAAAGATGTGCGAAATCATAAGATTCGATCGTTACCTTTCAGTGATATAGCCAATCATCGGCATTCTGCCGAGTCGCAGCATTCTCCTTGGATGGCTAATTTTAGCGCATTCATTGATAGGCGCTTCAGTGGCATTGGCGATGCCAATACTATCAAGCTGTCCAAGTTTGCGGCCCCCGACAAAGACAAATTTAGTTTCAGTGACACCGAGGAGTTGGATGAGTTCGCTGGTGGATATAACCGTTCACGATGTGATTCCTTAGGACTCACCATCCCCGACGATATCCAACAACGACACCTCATCGAAAGCAACAGGAGAAAGAATCTTGCTAATCTCAGCTGCTCGATTGACTCGCTCAACAGCGTGTTGCCGAAGAAGGACCCCGAAACCAAAAGCATATTGTCGACTTTCAGTGAACGCCGAGCAGGTTCCATCCGGAGATTCTTCAGCTCCATGAAGATCACGCCCAAGAAAAAAGGTCGGGATCACAACACGGCGTCTCCCGGTGCTGGTCGCCATAGTGGGACACCACATGGGTCGTTCCTTGCCACTCCTGATACGCCAGACTTTCTGAAGAGACCACGCTCTTTGGACGCTCAAAGCCGCTCTGATATTTCCACTCACAGCTCAAAGTTATCGTCCATTTTTTCGCGTAATCGGCGAGAAAGTAACGACACAGCTGCCAAATCGCCAGATAACGACGACGGTGACAACAATAATGGTGATAATGCTGCTGCTGTTAAGACGATGTGCCCTTACCTGTACAATATGCAAAGGGAAAAGTCATTCGTTGCTTCTCCAAATCTGTCGAAACGTATCTAAGACGCTGATTTTGCTACCCGTATTTTAAAAGAGTGAACTCTACCATTCGAAAATATCTGAGTCGAGTCTGATGTTTATCTGTCGGACTTTCCGCCGCCACCGAAGGAGCCACGGCTAACATGCAACACGGATAGATCTTCTATTACTATCCCATGTCAATGTAATAACTAATAAGCATGTGTCAATGATCAGTGAATCTTTCTCCATTTTAAATTATTTCCAAGTAGTTGGCAGGAGCGCAGTGCCACGTGTTGACTGAACGGCAGGTATTTATGTCGATGACTTTGTCTTTCGGTATCTTTCATGTATGGATTATTCTGCTTTATTTTCATATTGAAATTGTAGATATACGGTATACTGTATCTGGGAGAAGTTTCTGTGTTGCACATGATGTTGTCGTCATGTATAGCTTTTGATCTATTACCATTATTTTCTTCCGATATTTTAGTTAGCAAGTTGGATGAGTCAGAATCTTCCTCATAGCAAAAATTTACGTAGTTTGACTGCTGTTTAGTTGTTGAGACAAATGACTCAGCTGTAAATATTGTACTTTCAGTATTGCGATTGTAAACATTTCATCTGATTCCCTTGTGTATAATTGATATTTTGTAAAGTTGTTGCTACTGATTCCATTTGGCGTATTAGCATTGTATGCTATGACTGTGATTCGAACGACAGTCGCCGGTTTTATACCGCCGTGTATCTGATTTACCGAAACGAAATATAATGCAGCTAAACTGATAACTTCCAGTTTTCTTGCTTCCTAAGTGAACTTGAAGGTACGGGCTAGATTGATTCATTTTTTCTTCTTTCCTGTACAACCGTGCTAGCACATATCCGGTTTATTATTTAGTAAATTAGTTTGCAATAATTCACCCTACTTTATTGTTTCGTTGTAAACTGTGCTTAGGCAATCATATCCTGCGATACATATAAAATAATTAAAATCACTTTCATGATATCTTTGGGCAACAACAGCTACTCCGCTATTTTCCATTTCCCCTCATTTAACAGATACGAATTTGTTGCCATACTTGGTTGAAACAGTCGTCATGTAAACAAAACCGTAGTAGCAAGATTACTAGGCTTAGTGCACACGCACACAGAACTAATAGATATGACATACGAAAGCATTACAGCTATCGCGTTGATGCTCCTTTCTAGGATTGGGCCTGTTAGTCTATACTGTCTATTTTCTCGTCGATAGTAATCGAGAAATAATGGTTTACTCCATGCGTTAACCCTACTTTTCGCTGAGCGATTTAATTAGTTCAGTGCAAGAGCTCTTTCTTCCGTGGGAATACAATAGGTAGGTGAAAACTCCCTTGTATCGAACCAGCTCACCCTGAGTGAGATAGGGCTACGGGGTTAACGTATATAGTACATCGCAGTATCGGCGTATGACTCATTTATTTCCATGCTGTAATATTTTGCTGCAAAGATTCTTTGTCCAACTAGGAAAAAGTCTTTTATAGCGTAAACCTAATCAAGATAAAGTTGAGCTGATAGCTACGAAAATGACCCCTTCTTTCATCCTATGTGACATCGTTTCCGTGCGAAACTGGAGCTTAAATCACTGACTATAATTACACTATGTGGAGTAAATTTACTACGGTGTTGTTCTCTTGCTGCGACGTTGAAGTTTCATATGCCAGAATTTCGTACTCAACCTCACATTATTTAGTGAGCAACATGCCCTCGTATTTTTTTGCTGAACAAAACGCGACACACATCCAGAGCGAGGCTCGTTGTAACGGCTCCTACGCTGCCGCTTCAATAGTTCGTGCGATTATTTTAGACGGAGACTATGCCACCAGCGCCACTGCTCCTAATGAAGTCTCGATAGGTTATGACCTACACTGTCCCGTATCGCCTTTTATATCTCTGCAGTGCTCGCGTTATCTCTTATCAGCGCCACAATAAATCGTAGTTAAAGGCACTCACGGTGCATAGCGCCTGATCAGACAACGATTGATGACGTCATTTGAGATTTCTGTATAAACTTAATCTGGTTTTGTATTAAGGATCTGTTCTTATATGTTATCTTCTTGCTATATTTATGTTGAATGACGCGGTTTCTTAGCGATCCATGAATAGTGATGCATAGACTGAGATTATTCTTCATGCCTCATTTTTCAGCGATAAAATATCGACACCAAAGTTCTAAAACGAAAAACGATCATCGTATCTCTTCTCTTTTCTGTCTTTCTATTGCTGAGTGATCAGTCAATTAAGACATTAACTGACATATTATATATTATAATCATTTTTTTTCGATATACAACTTTTTCGCCAGATATCTGCAACGAAGAACGATCGTATTTGTATTTTTCCGGTTGTCATTGTTGAACGGAGTTCCTAGAGAACAGGAAGCCACAAACTAAGGTTAAAGTGTTTTACATGTTTCTCAACATCACCTTTCTTCACCAGATTTCTAAGACGAAAAACGATTTAGAAGAGCGGCGCCGCCGCTCGCTGCTGCCGTGGCACCGCAGCAAGGACAGAAGCAAGAGCAAGGACCGACTTCTGTCCGGCACTTCGGACTCCCGCGGCGGAATTTCTGCAAAGGGCAAGCGCCATTTGGTAGCATCGGTGTCTAAGGACGGTAACAAACCAAAGAGTTTAAGCCACAGCGCCAGTCGACTTGCCAGAGTGTCGAGCACCGACAACACGGCGAGTGTCGGCGTCCGTAGCAACAGCGTGTCGCGGGTCATGGGCAGCCGACACCCCTCCGAGTCGTCGGGAAGTATCGGCAAGACTTCGGATGTGTCGGGAAGCCACACGTCTCTCAATTCAGCTGCTGAGGGAGGGCTTGTCGCCAGTCGGAAGGCACTTTCTAAAGAGGTAAGATTTATGTTATGTTACACGGAGAAAAGTTTCTATAACGGTGAGAAGTTAATATGAACTGGTGTCTGGTTACATTTTCTGCCTCTGGCAGATATTTTACTTGTAAGCCCTGTGACTGAGCAATGCTTGGTTTCCAATGGTTCATGTCGAAAAAAGTCTTTGAAAGCGAGATGACTGGTGCACTATAGGCGACTACCTTACGATACCGTTTAGACTATAATCAGGGTTACGGAGTTTGATGGAAAAGGTCTGACTCAGACTCCTGCGTCTAGCAATTTTCAGACTCCTTGGATCTTCAAAAATGTTTGATTCCTTCCGAGTTCAACTCTTCTTCTCAACAAAATAGACCAATTTCAACCGACTCCGACTCTAAGGATAAGCTAATTTTCGACTCCCGAGTCCTAAAAACTTTCTTGCTCCGTCTTTACAGCCCTGCTATCGTACAATCCTTTACAGTTATTATTATTATTATTGTAGATTTTTTTGCACTTTTACACATGTTTATATTATGGGTTGCAGAGCCTCACCAGCAGCGACTGCCTCAGCCTGAGCGGATGCGAGGGCGCCGGCGGTGCGGTGACCGGCCGGTGCCGCGTCGTGTTGCCGGACCGGAGTCAGAGCGTCGTGGCCGTCCGGTCCGGCGTCACCGTGGAGCGGGTCATGAGGAGACTCCTCGACAGGAGAGGGCTGCCCTTCCTTGCCTTCAATGTCGTCCTTGCTGGGTAAGTCGTGGCTTCGCGTCCTTCTAGAGCGCACGTCATTTCGAAATTTATTTAGCAAATAAACAGAAAATTGGATTTCGTATGCTACTGCACTGCTTGGACTGAGTGAAAATTTTCTCATTCACATGCAACATACCAACCAAAGTATCTCGTGGGATGTTTCACCAAGGTTTTGCTCTAACCGCTAGACCATCTCGTCCGTTTATTATTCATTAAGTTGCTGTACCCATGCGCGTTGATCCCGTGTGGCACATCCTCGTACATTAGTTCCACGTTTATATCGGTATATTATATGTCTCTTTCAATTGTTCTCTTAGCATAGCTAAGTACTGATTAGGGAAGGCTTGCACTACTATCTTATGTAACCATAACCCTATTCGTTAAATCTGTCATATTTGTTAGTGGTTAAATATGTCAAATTTACGCCCTATTTTCATGTGCCCACAGCAAAGGCGATAAGCTCATCCCAGGCAGCGACGACAGCAGCGTGCTGAGCGACTCGGAGGTGCGGCTGCAGCAGCTCGTGCTCTTCAGGCTCGACCTCCCCAACCAAAAGACCGTATGCGTTAAAGCTAAGCCCCATAAGCTCTCCAGCGATGTGCTGCGGCCGATACTCGCCAAGTATGGCTTCAAATTGGACCTGATGCATATTCATACCGTGAGTAAATTGGGCAGCAGCAACAACGTGTCGTTTTGTAGTATTTTGGAAATAAAATCGTGCAATCTATTAAGAATAAAGTTTTGTAATATTTGGCAATTGAGTCTTAGAATCTTGTATTTGCGGATGACGTCGTGAAAGCCTGTTTTTACGATGATGCCCTGCAATCTTGTAGTCATTTTTTTGGCGGTAAAGTCTTGTGGTATTTTGTTAATGAAGTCTTGCAGTGTTTTGTTAACGATATCGAGTAGCTCGATAGTTTACTGATTAAGTGTTGTAGTAGTTTGGCGATAAAGTATTGTAATCTTGTGTAGGACGTTCGTGATGATATCTCGTAAGCTTGTATTATAATTGTTTGTGATTGAGCACTATATTGTTAACCAAATCTTATAAGCTATTAGTTAACCATGTATTACGTTTTCCATTATAACTCATAACGTGGTGCATTGTGCTTTGACTATGTATTCTTCATTTGCAGATCGATGATCCGAGGCCAGTTAATGTCAAAGGACCCATCACTGATTTGGACGGCCAAAAATTCATCGTACAAACGAAAGAAGACGTTAAAGGTACGGACGCTTTCGTTGTTACTTGACGGTTCCTTGAACTTCCTTCTCCCGTTTACCTAACTTTTTTGCAGCGCGTTATTGAACAGACCGCCATGTCTGTGACTCGTACTGTATGAAATAACATTTTTTGCAAGAATTTGTTGTTGGCAGTTTAAGTAAGAATCTAAACGGATGTTGATGCTTTTATTGTGCTCAGCATGTACCTAGCAGAAAATTCATATCCAAGCCGGCATTGACAGGCTCATACATGTGAAAAGGTTCGCCCATCCTATGTTATGGGGAGTAGCGCCCCCAGAGGGTTTCAGTAGGTTACCTTAGTCATTAACTAGGCCTTCGGGACGTCTGTCTTTCGTGCCCACTTTGCTTCCTTCCACTTTCATACTCCTACTGATCTTACTGTTGTCTGTTCTTCCTCTTCTTTCCCGACTTGCTGTTCCCNGCCCTATTTTCATGTGCCCACAGCAAAGGCGATAAGCTCATCCCAGGCAGCGACGACAGCAGCGTGCTGAGCGACTCGGAGGTGCGGCTGCAGCAGCTCGTGCTCTTCAGGCTCGACCTCCCCAACCAAAAGACCGTGTGTGTTAAAGCTAAGCCTCACAAGCTCTCCAGCGATGTGCTGCGGCCGATACTCGCCAAGTATGGCTTCAAATTGGACCTGATGCATATTCATACCGTGAGTAAATTGGGCAGCAGCTACAACGTGTCATTTTGTAGTATTTTGGAGATAAAATCGTGCAATCTCTTAGCAATAAAGTTTTGTAATATTTGGCAATTGAGTCTTAGAATCTTGTATTTACGGATGACGTTGTGAAAGCACGTTTTTACGATGATGCTCTGCAATCTTGTGGTCTTTTTGTTTTGCGATAAAGTCTTGTGGTATTTTGTTGATGAAGTCTCACAGTGTTTTGTTAACGATATCGAGTAATTCGATAGTTTACTGATTAAGTCTTGTAGTAGTTTGGCGATAAGGTATTGTAATCTTGTGTAGTACGTTCGTGATGATATCTCGTAAGCTTGTATTATAATCCTGCCGTAAATTTTTGAATACTGCTTGTGATCGAGCACTATGTTCTTAATTAAATCTTATAAGCTATTAGTTAACAATGTATTACGTTTTCCATTATAACTCATAACCTGGTGCATTATGCTCTGACAATGTATTCTTCATTTGCAGATCGATGACCCAAGGCCAGTTAATGTCAAAGGTCCCATCACTGATTTGGACGGCCAAAAATTCATTGTACAAACGAAAGAAGACGTTAAAGGTAAGGACACTTTCATTGTTACTTGACGGTTCCTCCTCCCGTTTACCTACTTTTTTTGTAGCACGTTATTGAACAGACCGCCATGTCTGTAGCTCGTACTGTATGAAATAACATTTTTTGCAAGAATTAGTTGTAGGCAGTTCATGTAAGAATCTGAACGGATGTTGCTACTTCTATTGTGTTCAGCATGTACCTAGCAGAAAATTCATTTCCAAGCTGGCATTGGCAGGCGCAGACAAATGAAGTCCATTGGGAATATAATAGTCAAGAGTTGAGCATGAAATGTGGTTCCGTAGGTTGGATCTCCAGCTAACAATTGGTCTGGTTACAGAATGGGGGGTCTCCTCGGTGGGCAATGGAGCCGGCGGATCGCGCACGACGCAAGACTCCGACGTCCTGGATGCCATAACCAATAAGGTGTTTGAAGACTTGCTGCAGAGCAAAACTTCGCACCAGCTCCTGTCCAGCTGCGACTACGATGCTCGGTCTGCAAAGGTGTGGAATTGAAACTATTTTTTTTTTATTAGCGTTTTTGCCCAAAAGCACTTAATTTGCTAGTGGCTGTACAGATATACCATAGTCATTAATTGTAATCAGAAATATTGTAAAATATGGCATCTGTGTGTAATTAACTTATCAAATAAGAATTAAAATCATTTGTAGTCAAACTTACTTATAAAGAGGAGTTTTGTGACTGTTTTAGAAATAAACTTTTTTTGGTTCAACTCTACCTGCGGATATCACCATTGAGGGTGTTCAATTTTTTTGTAACTTCCGTTCTACTTCAATAACGTGATTTCCCGCAAAAATTCCGTAAACTCAATTTCAAGGTGATCGCTTCATCTCGTGTGGTCGAGGAGAGCTGATTTTTTTCTTAAACTATTCAATTGTCCGATGTGTAATATCTAATTTCTCTCATCCACCAGACGGACGCCTGCAGCGAGTACTCTGGCGGGGTGCGTGCAGCCCTGGGGCAGCACGCGCTGCTCGCTGATAAGGTGAGTTGTTCTCGCTCTGCTTGTGAGAATTCATATCCGTACTTCTCACTGGCCATTAATTTTTAAATCTAACCTTTGCATTAGCGTTTGAAGTCACTGATGAATGCTTTCCAACTTGCTTCGTCAACTTCATTCGCCTCGTCTGGTATTGATGAATCCTAGCTCCTAGCCTGGTCGTGGAATTAATGAATCTTATTAATTTAGTGTTATTGCTGTAACTTTCCAACAGTGTCAGTTCTATTACTGTTACTCTCAGTTCTTGTCAGTATTACCATCAGTTACTGCTGCGGTGCACATTCCTCAACCGCTTTCATCTGCCCCCACTGCCTTGTATTACTACTTGTTTGACTGTTTGCAGACGCGACCTGCAGACACCGCTGCCAGCAGTCGTGTGACAGGCAATACTGGCACCGGCAACAGATCTGTCAACACGCCTACCAAAGATAATGATGGTAAGTTTCTATCTTTTACTCTGCCGCTGGTAATGATGCTGCGCTTTTATGTTTTCCTCTACCAATTATAATGGTCTCCATCTTTTTCTATACCCCAGATTATCTTGATCAGTTTTTAGTGCTATGTACAACGATGGCGCTTGTAACCTAATAACAAGCGTACTTCATAGACGTTTTAACTGAGTAATAGGTGCTGTTCGTACGAGTCACTGATGTTCTATTTGGTCATTTACAGCCGAGTCGTTTCTAGTTTTAATTTTTCATTTATTGCACAACTACGGTTGTGAAATAATTAACTCACTTATGAATATCAGTACGCCTATGCAACTGTTTGAAGATTTGGAAATATCCCGTCACATGCGTTAATTTTTACTACGATTGCAACAGTCCGAGTATCCGTATACTTTACCGGAACTGTGTACTGACTTCAGATAAATCATTTGGAAAAAGGTTTTCTCATAAGTTTGATAAATAAATACGGCGGAAACATATTCTAACTATTTGCTTTCTTTTTCAGAGTTGTACGAGGGACTCAAGAGGGCTCAAATGAGTCGCATTGAGGACCAGCGAGGGACAAAAATAAACTCCGAATTGCCGGACTTTCTCAAGTGTGATTCTGAGGTGAGGCAATTGAGAACTCAACGTAGTTAACTTATTATTATCATTATAGCAACGTCGCATTCCTTCTCTTATACGAGGCGACACGCAAGAGCAGCAACTTTTAGAAACCCCAAATTAGCTAAATAGTTGACATTCAACCAAAAATTTATTGGCATCATCTAAATGAGCCGCTGTTTCAGAATTTCAACTCTCTCTAACTCCATCAAGTCCACGACTACACCGTTATGGACTAAAATATATTTATTTTGACCCATTATTGTATCGAAAATTGTCTCTCGTAAGCATAGCCTGTAAATGGACAGGTTGTGTTTATGGGCCCCTGCACTTACTCTTGTAATAACTTTTCTCAAGGAACTATGAAACTCCTGGGGTGATTTCAGTGATTGGTGCCGTAGCAGCCAATTTGTTAAATTTCTGCCATCAATTTCTTACTTCATTTTTCCTTGTTACTTGGGTTCCCCTAGTATCTCGCTTTAATGTCTCTCCCATTATATGATTTACATTATATTCTGCTTCTTTTGTCTGTGGGTTATTTATAATTCAGAGTGCGGTCCAACATCTTTCGGTGTTTTCAATTTCAACTTCATTGTCGCTTGTTAAATAATTGTTTACTCATCAAAATGCAATATTTTTAGAGGCCAGTTCAAACTTTCTGCGTTAAGCAGAATTAGCTCGTTTGTTAGATAGCTACAGGCTTACCTTTTCTACTCACCTAACGTTGGGGTTATCGGCCATCTGCTTAGATTTCCGTCCTTAATTGCCCTAGGTCGTTACTGAATCGGAAATAAAGGGACGTTTTTCACGCAGTGTAATAATTGTAATATTTCCTACCTGTAGATCAATTGTTCGCCTTGTGTTTCTGAGAAAGTGTTATCCGTGGAGAACCTGCAAGGATGTTGTACCACATTCTTCATCGCTTGCTGCTCCTTTAGCAGCTTCTATATCTATGCTATCTCTTTTTACTATTGGATTAGTTTGGTTCTTACTTGTGTACTGAATTCCTGCTGTAGATTAACATAAAATGTCATTTTATAGGCGCTTAAAATTTATTGTAAATTTTGACTATTTTGTCAGTTTCCGTACCTAAGCGAGAATGTGGACTCAATTAAGGGATTGTTCAAAGTTTTTATGTTTTTAGTCTCTAATCGAGGGGTAAATTTTTGGCCTCCTGTCAACATTATTTAGTCACATCTAGTGTCCCTACCTAAACTAACGAAATGTTTGTAAACATCTGATATCCTTTAGCATCCTTTTTAAATAATTTGTAGATTAATATCGAGGCTGAATTTCAAGGTTTATGCGCTGTTCCATCTATTTTATATTCGATCTAGATGTATTTTTCGCAATCTTCTTTCACCAGAATTAGTCCATTTGGACTTTACCGTACCTTTTAAAGTGGCCTATAAATATGCTAGTCCTTTTCTATATTTTTGGAATCCCCCTCCTATTATTATAACGCATCCTTCGTAGCTGCATAAGCAGCGTTTGTGTCCAGCTGGTTGAAATGATACAAATTTTAATGGAACAAGTGTAGCCATCGTTAATTGGAAATATATATATTTTTTTAATTTTCTATCTACCTGCTGACGTGCCGAGAGTAATGGGGAAACAACCAAAGCCGTAAACCCACTGTCGACAAAAAATTGCACTGCCACCGGCCCACCAACATACTTATATACCATTTCGATACCGTAACTGCGAGCATGACTTGAACGCGCCTATTCTTAATACCGTCCAAAAATTTTTAAAATTAAAATCGGCGGCGAAAGTATCTGGTTTTTCCTAAGATACAGAGCAAAACCTCGAATCCCTCAATGTTTCTCCAGATGGTGAGAATATTAAACCTTCACTGAATGATTTTATTTTGTGTTTTCCCAGAAATAACGCGACTTGAGTACATAATTAAATGAAGATGTAACATTTTCACAGGCGAATACTTTTTAAATACGCGTGTGGCTGTACAATTGCTGTCGTCAGAGCTTTAGCTTAAGTTTCTATTCCGTATATTCTCATCTCTCTCTGTGTTGTATTGAGTCTACATATTAGCCTATTAAGCCGCTATTTCTTGGCCGTTGCAATACCCGTGGGCATTGTCATGTGAACTGTTTATTTGAATACGCAATACCTCAGTAACGAAGAAGATGTTTAAGCTGTGCATACGATAGTCAATTCTTCTTCTGTCCAGTAATCCTAGGGGTCATTGGTTGGTCTATAGAGTTGCGGGCAGTTGTGCCCTCAGGGGGAACCCTATCCTCCCCCCCCCCACCAGTTTGCCTGCCCTCAAGGCCTGCAGGACATCCTTCTTTTCGTTCCCAGGGCACTACTTTCGTTTTTCGTGCTCCTTTCTGTCGCCCAGGATTACTGGTCTGTCATGAAAGAGGAATGACTTTCGTGTAATCATGGTTACGTCCAGATGTTGTTTGTGTATATTTTGTGCTTGATGTGGTGTTTGAAACTAAACTTATTGTCTCGATGTCACGCCGTTCAGAGAGGAGGAGCCGCTAAATCCAAGAACACCACCACGGACTCCTCGTCTCGGATTACATAGGCATATTATTCAAGCAGACATGAGTCACTCATCAGCGCTGACATGGTTGACAACGCACAAAGCGTGAGTGGCTTCGAACGACGTTCTAGACGTAACACACATGGAACCTTACGAAATAGGCGGTCAGATTTCACTTTGTTCGACTTTTCAGCCCATATTTCCTTCATATAAACACTATTTCGTTCTGGAACCCTATTTTACGCACGCTGTACAGTTTTGCGGCAAGGGTCCTGTTACCTGTATGAGAAAAGCCTTTGTTAGCGCAGACTGAATTGAATGCGCTTAGCCCTTAAAAGACCACGGGACCAGAGAAGTTTGGTCCAACGCTACGTTTTGTTATGTATCAAATATTACTACTTCCATCTGAACCTTAATCTTTTTAAAATTCTCCCTCGCCTATCAATACACTGCCTACATGTATAAATTCTATCATTGTTGGCGCGATGCATATATTGAGTACCGGTACGGTAGTTTCTCTACGCGTAGGATTAAATTCAACGCCAGACGTAAAAAGGCTGTCAAAGTGATGATGAATTAGTTGCATTCTCAGAAACTTATAACTGATGATATCACGGAGTTTAGCTTCAGTAGATTAAGTAATTAAATCCAAGCTGATAGCTTAAGTATGCTTACAGTTTGCGTTCGAGGACCCCCTGAATAAATGTCTATATTATATTTACAATCGAGAAATACCATATTTGGTTCTAAAAAGGTAAAAAAAAAGACCATCATAATTTTGGCTGAGTAACCTAGAGCAGCCTTTGTATGCTATTAACACTAACATAGTGATAATATCTTGTTGTTCGCCATTATAGTTTATTAGTAAATCTTGCCAAGCCTTCGCTGATGACAAGAGCAGCGATACCAGTCATTTTTGTGTCAGTTTCATTGCTTTTCACAAACCATCACCGCCATTCCAAGCGTGCATGTTATCGGACTGACGGCACCACCCTCGCACTCTCTCACGCGTTATCTGTACTGCCTGCCTTGTGTTTATTTTGTGTCTGCAAAAATATTTATTCAAGTTTCCAGATGGAGATTGCCTGGAGAAGATTTTTTCCCTCGCAGCGTTTGGCTTACATCGTTTTCAAGTTCACCATTTGCTACTGTTTTCTTCACTGTTTTTTCTTAGCAGCATCGTTTGTGCAACACCGTGTCTCCGTGAATACTGCACCAGTGTTAATAATTTCCCCTAACACCCATATTTGAGTGAATTATATTTATTATTGAGTTATATTAACCCTTTCGCTACGGAAACGGAAACTCTGCACATGCAAGATTACATGCACTTTCGTATGCTCACGGAAAGTATATTCTTCAAAGTCAAAACACTGATGAGTTACTATAACCAATATAAATTGAACAAAAGCTAGAAAAGTTTTTGGAATGACTCTCGAAATTGCTGCTCAACTTTTGAGAGAAAGAAACAGAGTGATAGCTACGGATTTCCACAGTTACCGGAAGTAGCGAAAGGGTTAAATAACGTTTTGGCAAATCTACCACTTGGATGTCGGTGGACGTGAAATTTCCCGTCGTCTGGCTCTCTACAGAATGGAGCTTACGATTAATCTAATTTTATTGATTATTCATGTATAAAATCTTTTGTTTTTCACTGCACTTGCTGCTTTTTTTTTTTTTTTTGCACGTTTCTGGCTTTTTTGTACCCAACTTTACTTTTCTTAGTTTATTTGCTGTTGCTTTCTATAATACTATTCGCGTTTTAAATTTTAATAATAATGAATTTACCTTTTATGCACTTCTCGTTAGTGTTATATGCTATTGTTGCTTTTAACCGTGCTTCTTTTACCTAATTTTGTGTGTGCACTTTAGAAAATGCCGTGAGTTCTATCGTATCGAGTTGTACCTGTTATATTCAAATTGGAAATATTTGTGTTACTTTGTAGGCAGCGTCTTTTAACATTTGTTGTGTGTAATTTGGAAAATACATTGATTTTTTTTTTAGAATTTTTGAAACTCCAGTTAACGTGACTCAGTGAAAGCTGTGGATATCTCTCTACGCCCTGAATTTTTTCTAATAACATTGGTATAACTGCGTGTCATACGCATTTTCTTAGTAGTAGTTGGGGAAAATCAATTCGCAAGCGCATACATTTTTTGAACAGTTGAAGGAGTGACGCTTGCGCGATGCAGCTACCTAACTTGGTTACCTTATTTGATTTACGCTTGGTATGTCAACAATGTTTGAACTGCATGGTTTTTCCAATGTTCCCTGAAGCATCATTACATCAGCTGCTACGATGTAAGTCATGAAACGCACGCGCCCAGTAAGTTCACCGATTTCTGTGCAAATGCGCGTTTCGTTTTTAGTTTGTAGGGCTTGCCATACATTATGTAAATTTGTTTTTATTGCAGAGTCCTATAGTACTTCAGCGTCATTCTTTAAACTTCATATAATATTGCGTATGTTAGTCTCTGTACTGTTGGGTGTTTTGACGCATTAAATTAAAGATAATATTTTGACTATGTGCTCAGTCACTGGTGTAGGTTTGACGCCTTAAATAATGTAGCTTTCGCTTGTTCGTTACAGAATAAGGAGAACGAAATGTGCGTGGACTCAGAAGNCCTCGTCTCGCTAATGTATCCGTATAATAAGTTCGTCTGTACTCAGTGAGTAGTCGCGACTGTACCAACTGTTGCGTGTTTCGCACTCACCGAAGCTTGCTGCAAGATCTGCATTGTGTGTACCTTGGAATGCTTTATCCGCCACATATTTCACTTTGTTCGATTTTTCAGCTCATATTTCCTCAAGTTTCACCTCTACCAGCACTATTTCGTTCTGGAGCCCTATTTTACGCACGCTGTGCCGTTTTGCGGCAAGGGTCCTGTTACCTGTATGAGAAAAAGCCTTTGTTAGCGCAGACTGAATTGAATACGCTTAACCCTTAAAAGACCACTGGACCAGAGAAGCTTGGTCCAACGCTACGTTTTATTTTGTATCAAATATACTACTTAGATGCTGAACCCTAATCTCTTTGAAATTCTCCCTCGCCTGTCAATACACTGCCCTAAATGTATAAATTCTACCCATGTTGCACGGTGTTTTTATTGAGTAGGGTAGTTTCTCTACTCGTAGAAGGATTATGTTCAACGCCAGACGTAAAAAGGCTGTCAAGTGATGATGAATTAGTTGCATTCTGAGGAACTTATAATTGATATCACGGAGTTTGCTTCAGTTGATTAAATATTTAAATCCAAACTGATAGCTTAAGTTTGCGTTCGAGGACCACCTGAATAAATGTCTTTATCATATTTACGATCGAGAAATATCATAGTTGATCCTAAAAAGTTAAAAAAAAGACCATCATATTTTTGGCTGAATAACGTACAGCAGCCTATGTATGCTATTACACTAATATAGTGATAACATCATTTTTTTCGCCATTATAGTTTATTAATAAATCTTGTCAAGCGTTCGCCGGTGACAAGGGCAGCGATACTAGTCATTTTTGTGTCAGTTTCATTGTTTTTCATAAACCATCACCAGCATTCCAAGCGTGCATGTTATTGGATTGACAGCACCACCCTCTCACTCACTCACGCCTTATCTGTACTGCTTGTATTGTGTTTATTTTGTGTCTGCAAATATATTTATTCAAGTTTCCAGATGGAGATTGCCTGGAGAAGGATTTTTTTCCCTCACAGCGTTTGCCTTTCATCATTTTCAAGTTCACCATTTGCTACTGTTTTCTTCATTGTTTTTTTTTTCTTAGCGGCATCGTTTGTGCAACACCGTGTCTCCGTGAATACTGCACCAGTGTTAATACTTTCCCCTAACACCCATGTTTGAGTGAATTATATTAATTATTATGAGTTATATTAACCCTTTCGCTACGGAAACTCTGCGCATGCAAGATTACATGCACTTTCGTATGCTCACGGAAAGTATATTCTTCAAAGTTGAAACGCTGATGAGTTACTATAACCAATATGGTAACATGTCTAGTACCCGTCCGCTTGGCTTTAAAAATTTTCCGTGTGAAAACTAGCTTTACTAAAGAGCCGTACATAGGCTTAAACTGTAGGGTACTACTTAGCCTACAGTTTAATTCTATGTATGGCTTTCTGGCATTGCTGGTTTTCACACAGCAAGTTTTCAATGCCAAGAGGACAGCTACTAGCATGGTGGACGGCTACTAAACATGTTACCCTAAGAATTAAACAAAAGCTGGAGAAGTTTTTGGAATGGCTCTCGAAATTGCTGCCCAACTTTTGAGAGAAAGAAACGGTGTTCTAGTTTTGAAAACCAAAAAGCGATAGCTACTTATATCCACTGTTACAGGGAGTAGCGAAAGGGTTAAGTAACGTTTTGGCAAATCTACCACTTGGATGTCTACAGAATGGAGCTTACGATTAAGCCAATTTTATTGATTATTCATGTATAAAATTTTTTTGTTTTTCACTGCACTTGCTACTGCGTTTTTTTGCACGTTTCTGGCTTTTTTGTACCCAACTTTACTTTTCTAAGTTTATTTGCTGTTGCTTTCTATAATACTATTCGCGTTTTAAATTTTAATAATACTGAATTCACCGTTTATGCACTTCTCGTTAGTGTTATATGCTATTGTTGCTTTTAACCGTGCTTCTTTTACCTAATTTTGTGTGTGCACTTCAGAACATGCCGTGAGTTCTATCGTATCGAGTTGTAACCGTTATATTCAAATTGGAAATATTTGTGTTACTTTGCAGGCAGGGTCTTTTAACCTTTGTTGTGTGTAGTTTGGAAAATTCATTGATTTTTTTTAGAATTTTTGAAACTCCAGTTAACGTGACTCAGTGAAAGCTGTGAATTTCTCTCTACGCATTGAATTTTTTCTAATAACATTGGTGTAACAGCGTGTCATACGCATTTTCTTAGTAGTAGTTGGGGAAAATTATTTCGCAAGCGCATACACTGAACAGTTGAAGGAGTGACGCGTGCGTGATGCAGCAACCCAACTTGATTACCTTATTTCATTTACGCTTGGTATGTCAACAATGGTTAAACTGCATGGTTTTTCCAATGTTCCTTGAAGCATAAGTACATCAGCTGCTACGATGTAAGTCATGAAACGCACGCGCACAGTAAGTTCGCCGATTTCTGTGCAAATGCGCGTTTCGTTTTTAGTTTGTATAGCTTGCCATACATTATGTAAATTTGTTTTTATTACAGAGTCCTATAGTACTTCAGCGTCATTCTTTGAACTTCATATAATATTGTGTGTTAGTCTCTGTACTGTCGGGTGTTTTGACGCATTAAATTAAAGATAATATTTTGACTATGTGCTCAGTCACTGGTGTAGGTTTGACGCCTTAAATAATGTAGCTTTCGCTTGTTCGTTACAGAATAAGGAGAACGAAATGTGCGTGGACTCAGAAGCTGACAAATGTTACGGAGAAAGTCAACATTTTATGCCACAAGAAGCTTCTGCTCCCGCTATTACTGCTGCTGCTCCTGCCTCATTCTACCATCAGCACATGTTTTCCCAGCAGCCGCATCACCATCTTCACCACCACCATTACCATTTTACGGCGTCCAGCCAACAACAGCAACAACAACCACAGCAGCAACATTGTCCAGCTGAAGAACCTTCTCCTCTGGATGACCAATCTCCATTTTTGCCAAGCAGCAACGCCTCTTTGCAGCCGAGTTCCTCCTCCTTGACGCAGCATCAAGCGCATCACAACTTCTGGTCAGATATAAGTGGTGGTGGCAGCTCCATTCCTTCATCGTTATTAGCAACATCGTCTTCCTCTCTGTCTTCTTCCACTGGACTGCCAATGTCGTCTGCGACCCACTTTGACGGCATTGACACGCCTTTGACAATTGCCAGTAATTTCTTGCTAGATATGCAGTACGATGTGCCCGATTTATCAACCGCTAGACCCAAGCTTCGACCTAGGCCCGAGTCTTGCGTCAACACGAGACCTGATGCAGTTGTTCGGCCCGAGCAGGCAAACCGTCCGAAATCTTCATGTGGTTCCCTCACGGCCTCGCCTGATCGAACATTGCTTGCTCCTCCTGACCTCGACAAGACTTTATCTTCCAACACGTCCCTTGACCACGCTGGTGATCTGTTCGCTGATCTAAGGCCTCACGGCGCTGATGTTCGGCTGCAGGCCTCAGTCCGACCCGTTCTGCAGCACCACCAGCCATATGGTCCACCAATCCACCGACGTCACGATCATCATCACGGCCACTTGTACCAACCAGGACTGAGAAGCCTCGGAGGCCAGTCAGCCATGTCCAGCAGCGTTAATGACCCACCGACGTCTCTGCTGGATTTTGCGTCCATTATCAACAGCGTTGCTGGCGATTCTCGAAATATTGCCACTTCGCTTCACGCAGGCGCCGCCACAACGGGCGGATCGTTCGGCAACATGTCTACTCCTCCACCTCCCTTACCGCCCAAGCCCAAACTTGGAGCCCCTGCGAGAGGACCTCCTCCGCGTCCTCCCTCACGTCAGTTGCCGTTAGGGGCGGCGTCCTCTGCAGGCTTCGCCAGTGGTGCATTAGACGGCAGCGCCGCAGTAAAGCTGCGGGGTCCAGGACCTCCTAATATGAGCTCTAATCAAAAACCCCATAATTCGGATTCTATTAGCTTCGTTTAAGAAGCACAAAATTAATAGATCGATATTAATGGACACCTACCAAAAGGCCTTATTTCATTTAGGTAATACAGTAGCATAGTAAAAGTAATATTAATAATAATAATTTAGTTCAGACCGCGCTCCTTTGTGATTCATCGTTGATTGACTTATTTGGGAATTATTTTATTCCACCCATATGTAACCCATAACAGATTCATGTCGAGTTGTATCAATGCAGGCCATAAATTGGCTGATGCTTTCGATGCAACAAGTTTCACAAGAAAAGTTCGTTTTTTAACGTTCTTGATAGTACGTCGGAAATTGATTCAGTGAGACGATATTCACTATTGTCTTGATTAATAACCCATTAACACACATTTTTTCCGTTACTGCTGTCTCGACGAAAAATGAAAGCATATTTTGGGCGTTAATGGGTTAATTAAAAAAAATGGAAGGATGTTTGCGCAGCAACACTACAACATTTAAACTCGAACGTGCCCATGCGTTTGGGTAGAGGCAGTTACTTTCGCTACGTCTGATCTCTTCTCTTTCCCTGCGTTTTTTTCTTCTCTTTCCCTGCGTTTTTTGAGTGCAATTAACCCTACCTTCTTACCAAGGTGAAAATCATCTCGACAGTCCAGTCTTGAAACTCAATTTAAAGTACATATTTTGTACGCATATTTGCTTTATACGGCCTTGCTTAGTTTTAGCAAACATTCATCGTTACCTCGAGTACGGAACGGATCATCACGGTCGTTCAGTACATGGGTAGATCACGAGAGGAAGGGCTATGCTTTAGACCTTACCATGAGTACAAACTCTTCTTTGTGTAAAGTTGATAAAGCTGTACAGTCAATGTTGTTAAGTGCAGACCACGTCAGTGCCAGTACGCCGGCTAGGCATGTCTTTTTGTTTCGAGTTATCGATGGGCTAAGTAGTTTGCAAGTGTTGGAATTTGCCGTAAAATAAAACATTAGCCCTATATCGCCGCAGGTTTATCTTTGTCGATTGAAGAAGCTTACACCGAAAAGCAAATTCTCTTCGACCAGAGTATGAGAGAATTAGCATCCAAGCTTTCTTTGTTTATATCGAAGTTTTTTTTTATTTTCATGACGTCATATTTGATTATTTTCGAAGAGACCTGCGCTTTGCTGGCAACTGAAACTTTACCATTTCTCCCAAAGGCGGAAATTTTGGTTCGGCGCATTAAGTCTAAACGTTTTTCCAATGCAATGACAAGTTAGAATGCAAAACGTACTAGTACTACGTCGATATTTTTTGCCGTTGCTCTATTTTGCACGAACACTAAAGGTTCAGCTTCTTTTATAACTCGAGGTAGTTGACGGTTTTGCATTCTCCCCCTTCAGCTATGAAGCACTTTGATGCTCGATCGTCGCATCTAGCGTTTCGCCTCGCATCCCTGACTCCTAAGAAAAAGCTTGTGCAGAAGACTGTAGGATTCTAGTACCTGTAAAATAGTAGCAGAGACAAGTGCCATCTTCATTCGAAGCAATAATGAGAGAACTTCTCTTGTAGATAAACAGACCAGCTGAACCAATTCCTAAGTAGAAAACTTAATTGTTAAATTCTTCTCTTGAACTAGACAGAAGGATCTCGCCATATTTGTGTTCTTTTCGACCATTCCCTGCGTAGAAACTGAACACTAACTCCTATATTTTAGTAGGAATTTATAAAATTACCAAGGCGGAATAAGTGTGCTTTACATAATCAAAGCAAACTTATTTTTTAAGAGCGGATAAATTTCCTCAAGTCTTCAGAAATGTAAAATCACCGGAACATGAATTATAGCCTAGTTAATAGAACGTAATCTACATTTGTATAAAGCTTCCTGAATTTGCTTCTTATACATACGTTGTATTTATTCTAAGTATTTATCTTGCATTTTTAGACTTAGAAATGTACATCATGTATATAGTACTTTGTTCGCGCTAGATCTTCTGTAAATACTGTCCAAGTTCCTAGCCATTGTACTTTGTTGCCAATGTAGAATCTCTATCGTTTTGTAGATACTTCAAATATAGAGTTTGCAAATAGAAACACTTTTTTTTATTGAAATTTGCCTAACTCATCACCGCCAAAGCCCGGCAACGCTATGTGGACCAATGTCACCCATCGAAGTCGCTAATAACACCTAATAATTATAGTTAAAATACACGACATACGAAATTTTAATAGCTATTTTATATCTGCCTTGTGGTGCGTAATAAGATATCTCGCAGTCTCGATTATTGTTAAATGTACTACCAGTATTTTGAAGCGGTACCTTGAAAAAATCAACACTACAAATAATAAATGAAAAACTAAAACTTGATACAACCTCGTCCATGAGAAACTAGTTCTTCTGATAATTTACGAAGAAAGAATCACAATGTACGAATGACTGTACATCAAAGCATTTACGTCGATGTTCTAGCCATTAGCGGCAGTAGGATAATATGAAGCCTGATTCACACTAGTCATATGTTCCCGCACGTAGTACAAAATGTTCGAAAGTCTTGCTGCGTTCTTGTAAATACATTCGTGTGTCTACCAAAGGATTTTGTGAAATATTATCCGTCATGTCAACTGACCTGCAGCAAGTACCATTGTTCAATGGAAATTTTGGATTGCTCTCAATTTTAGAGTTAATTCAAAGAGCTCAAAAAACTCAGCAACTTTTCTGTGGTTCACAAGAAAGCAACAAAACAGTCAGATGCGCCATGGGATTAGGAATCCCAACAATACGAAAATGGGAAATGAATGAGTTAGGTAAATTCGTAAATTTTATAGTCGAGAAGTCCATGTACCTGGAACAAACACATTTTGCTGCGTTAAAAAATCAGTCGTTCGTCATAAACAAGCTTGAATTACATACACATCAAAGGTAGGCATATTGTACACGGAATTTCGACGTTGAAAAGCCACAACACACTGAAGAGATCACAAGATGTTGAGCACAGTAAGGGTGTCCTAGAGTCACCCACTCTGAGCGTGATAATCTCTTGTAATTACCTTCAATTCATCCAAAATTGCAATCAAGCGAGTATTAGTTCTACACATGAATAAAGTGACAGGCATTCATTGCAAACCAATCACGCTTGAGGTCCCTGAACCTCAATTAAAAGTGGTGCATCGATGGCTCAATGGTAAAGTTCCGGAGAAGTTCAAGCTAATCGAACTAGATTATCTCGCTCAAAGTGGGCAAGTCAAAGATACCTGAACTGTCTGCGTAAGCCAGCATTAGATGCTGAAAATCTGCTTTACACCAAACACGTTTCTCAGAACGCTTCAATTAAGGCCTTTGGTAGAACCGTCGTTTCACATCCCAGCATTATCACAAGAACATTTTTGGTTTAGATTATGTAATATATTTACGAACATATACTAGCAACACACTAGGGAAAAACGGTTTGCTTTGTTCTCAAGTAATTTATGAATAAAACAATGCAACCATCACGCTATGGCCAAAAAATTGATTAGATATTTTGCTCCTAAATCATTTTCAGGACAAATGAAATGACCAAACCAAGCTACAGTTCTAAAAAAAAAAAAAATCATAGATATTTGTTCTTAAATAATTTTGAGCTAAAGAATATATAACCAACAACGCATGTCTAAGACAGCTTAATGCACAAAACAATTCCAAATAATCATGCACACTACCGTCGACTCATTCTAATAATATTCGTACACATAGATCTGTTCGAAACATGTAATTGGAACTCCACATACATCTGATATCTGCTTCCATCATAAAATACCGAATAAAAATATGGCGTCCTCTCAGAACAGAAAAATTCTGTCCCAATGTTAACCTGTTAACAGTCACTGCCAGGTGACCGCGACCAATTTACACGGTCAGCGTAAAACATCTAACGCCCAGGTCACACTACACAATCGTCCGTTCAACTTATGGGCAGATATTCACTATTCAGCCCACACGTCGTCCTGATTACGCAGTAAAAGTCTGTAGTTAGTTATAAACTTTGTTTAACCTCCGTAGCCGCAACTCAGGCGTTCCAACAGAGATGAGTCTGTAATATTTAAATACCACATAATTTGTCGCGTGGCCTACGTGCACTACTACGGGCAGGAAACAAGGCGCAAAGCATAGTAGAAGACACTCGAGTGGTCGGCCTTTTTCACGGCCTTCCACACGAGAGAGATGAGAGAAGTCCCGCGGACTAGGTACGCTATCTCGATCAACAGCCCACCTCGCGGAACAGAAAAGAAAATAGAGAACCTACCTAACTTTACAAAACTAACCTCGTCAGCAGGAACTGCGGCCAGATGCTACATCCCCTGCGGAGAAGGCATTCGGGACCCTTGGGTGCGTGATGCCCAAACATATTTTGGCAGGGAAAGGGCCCGCCAGTAAAAGTCTGTATCCAAGCTCCCCTGGAAGGTACTCAAGTTGAACGATGTGCGAGATCGACATCCTCTCTTAAGCCGAACTTGCGATTGTTTGGTGTGACCAGGCATTAGACGGAATCTATATACGATTCAAGGCGATGTAGCTGACAATAGAAAAGCTAAACAGCCATGCGTCAGTGTGACGTTGAGAGGCGCAAAAGGCGAACACTTCGCGTGAGCAAATAAAGCTGAATGTGACGGTGAGAATGCAACCCACGGTATCAACAAAATGACAGCAATGACGCTTAACAGGTTAACATGTATCCAAATATAGATTTAAACCTAACACTAATAAGCTGTTGCCCTCACTAATACTGTACCTTCGATAAAACACGAGTCCACCTCCGCGCAATGTACGACAAGAAATAACATCTAAAACATTTAGCCGAAGTGGAAATGCACAATGATCAACATCGGCATAAACAGTGTAGAGCATAGAGCACGTGATGGCAACTCCAGAACATGAAATCCATCAACAAGCTTAGCTATATCAACTGCGCTAAAAAACAATGATACAGAATGAATAAATTAACAGCGTTAAGAAAAGTGACAAAATTAAATGGCCCACTTTTCCAAACAAATCTATTGACAGAAACAATACCATTAGTGCTATATTATTTTTATTACATCATTATCAACCTTTGTTTAAAAACCTCCATAGCCGCTATTCAGGAGTTCCAACAGAGATAGACACTACGCTAAAATCAATTCCGTGAAAAGCAACAGACAAAACTAATACTAAAGCGTAGGTACTGAACTAACAGTAGGCCTAAGTCCACTACAAGTTCATTGTAACCACAGCAAGTACTTGTTTAACGATGAAGTTATGATAGTGACGCGAGGCACTACCGTCAGAGGCAATGCATTGCAGTATACTCAGAGCACAGTGCCTAAGTACCGCCCATGCAGTTAAGAACAAATGATTGTGACTTAACCCTTTCGATACTGACGGGACGTATATGTCCCGCATCAAAGCTTTGATTATTAAAATCAGTGCGTTGTTTCTTTCTCTGGAAATCTGGACAACATCTTTAACAACCCGTCTGAAGTCATGCAGTGATAGTACATATTTTATCTACGACTGAACTTAACTGTAGGTGAGCTCCAGTGACAACACTGATAGTGTCATCTATGAGCTTCTTTTAGAACTTCATAAAAGAGAAAAGTTTCCGTGCCGAAAGAGTTAAGTTGGCACGTCTGCTTTTGTGGCACAATAACAGGAGACCAAAACAGAGTAGCAATTTCAAATTCGCCAACACAACTGAGCAGCACAACAAGTATTGTTGTGCACGGTTAAAAAAAAATATGTAGCGAACCGTAATGGTCACATTCAGTAACGGACATCACCAGTAACGCTACAAATGAATGAATACGAGTACGTACATAGGTGGGACTGACATATAAGTTATGCATGGAACTGGTGATGGTAAATAACTAGGGCTACAGTTTTTTTTTTACAACTGCGCAGTAGGAGCGGGAAGTTAGAATCAGACCTGGCAAGTCAGAATCTAATCATTGTGGGGAGCCAAGAGTGAGATTCAGACACTCTTATCCTCTGAGCAGAAGCCGGTAAAATTAGGAAAATTTGATAAGAAAAAGAGTAGAGTTAATAGGAGTCTATTTTGGGCTCCAGAGAATTGGAGTCGGAATCCAATTTTGTTTACCAGACTCAGCAGACCTAGTCAGAATGATGGCTCTAGTAGTGAGAGACGCATAAATGACTACCTACCTAGTAATACTAACAGAAGTAGAATAGAAAGCAGTCATGGTGCTTTAGTCCATATCACACGGAAACGAACAAAATTTACATGAAATGTTCGAAGCAACGAAGTGGAAGCATAACTCTTAACAATATAGGTACGGAGAGCAATACTTCACTGCACTAAGGAGCATTCCCACTACACAGTCTTTTGTTTCCCGTAAGCAGTACTCAGCGTACGAAAGATGTGTTGCTTCCTTGTGAACAACAGAGAACTGTATAACTTTCTTGGTTCTCATTCACTAAATATTTGAAAAGATATCAGAAACTTAAGTATTGCAGCTTGCTTAGCCAACTGACTTGATGGCATATATCTCGCCAAATCTTCTAAGTAAATACAGTTACATTTGCAAAGAAGCAACATAATACTCAAACACCTAGTACTACGTATGGAGAACAGAAGACTCAAGTGTAAATTCACCACAGTTAGAACGACAACGCGGCGGAACTCTCGCAACACAGCTACAGCTTACGGTATATCTAAGTTAACATACACTTTCACACAAAGATATCGAATACCAACATCAGTACAAGTTGCAGTAAGCATTTGTTCTCACATTAAAGTTTTGATATTTTCTGAAATGTACAACAAAGAGAAGTAAATTTTTTTATGTATCNAACACAGCTACAGCTTATATCTAAGTTAACATACACTTTCACACAAAGATATCGAATACCAACATCAGTACAAGTTGCAGTAAGCATTTGTTCTCACATTAAAGTTTTGATATTTTCTGAAATGTACAACAAAGAGAATATGAATTTTTTTATGTATCAAAACAGGGTACCTACATGATGACATAAATCAGGTTGATTACAGAAATAAACTCTTGAGACGCTCCGTGTAGAAAGGGACAAGCTTGACATCCATAGCCAAATCTGATAAAAGGCATAAATTTGTGCTGCAGCGAGTCGAGATGAAAGTAACTCAATACACAGAAGGGTTAATATTTGCATACATGCAAAGCACCCTGGATGGAAGACAAACCGAAGCACGATTTTGTATCATAAAATAAATGAATTAAAATAAAAAAATAGGGGCTTGTGTGGCTTTTTCCACACGGAGCGCCTCCAATACGGCACCAACACACAATGGGTGGACACTTCCACACAGTATAAGTTACTTCAATAAAACAAAACTAAAAAGTTAATCACAATGTTATATACCTGCTTTAAGACAAATACAGTATAGCTGCATGAAGCAACAGCAAAATCAAACATTTTTTGGCAAATGAAAGCTAAATAAAACAGTCTTAGTTCACGCTTAGTTAATAGGTTATTATTAGCGTGCAAGAAATGCTTACCACAGTTAGGTCGATTGATTTTACAACGCATAAAATAATTTAAATGCTACTGAAGTTACATTATTTGTCTATAGTTTAATGAGTAACTTGGCAACTCTTCTCCGTTTTCGCAAACACTTAGCATGCATACAAATCTTTATTGTAAAAAAAGTTGTTCACTCGTAAGGATATGCTCTACTGTTTACACTGAACTAAACACTATTAACTATAAAAAAAACAAGTAATGAAGTTGTTCATTCATAAAGAAAAAAAAAGATCTCCCGTACACACAGAACCAAAACACGCCATTGAATTTGTGAGCGCGAGCACTGGCAGAAGCTCTCATAGAAAACAACAGGCTCACTAAGAAGTATGGTATAAAAATCCCGTTACACCATTAGCTACACAAAATATGTAGCATGCACGCCCAACAACAGTATCTACACTTTTTAAAAGCAAGGAAGCGTAGTCAAGAGTGCAACGTTTACTGCGGCAATAACACTGAAATCCAAAACCACCGCTACACATGGAAGGAATGTTGGCTTTTGCTAAACTGCATTCATTGTGAATGCACTATATGTAGCTAACGGGAAATGAGTCATGTTACAGCTAGGATCTTCATTTACGCAAAAAAACACCTGCACTTAGAAAAGATGAATGGTTACCATGCAAACTACACCCACAATAAACCATGAAAAAGTGCATGATAATGTAGGTATGATCAGTTGATATGTGCTTCTATTATCACATAAAACAAGTTACCACATTGTATAGTCACCATCATTATTACTGAGATTATTGATCTTCACATTTTATCAGTAGAGCAGAAACGTAGGCCAAAGGCATCTCTAGTACCTACTTTAAAGCAGAGAAACTCTACGTCGTCACCAAACACTTAGAATATAACTTTATTTAAAGCTATGTTCTGTAGCGCAACAACAATAAAGTATCCACAGATAGTAAGCTATGTCTGACCGTCACAGAGGGTGTACAAGTCAATACCGGTACTGGACAAATGATCATGAAATGCCGCACATCCAATCAAAGTAGAATACAAACAACAGCTAGATACTGAAAAATGCAATGCTGTAGCGCAATTTATAGAGTAATTAATCCAGACGGTTGTCTGCATAACAGTTTTCTGTCAATCAAAATATGTAGTGAGCACAATCTGGCAAGCGGATATTGAGCCGAGGGCGTTCACACAACTGTAGTCCGGCAACTTTATGACAAGGTGGATGCAGTCTGGCAACTTTATGGAAAGATGGATGAATCAACGGGGACAAAGCTCCAATTGAACGAGTGAATAAGAGAGCGGGGAAAGGTAGGTGCAGAATAGATTAGGTACCGTGAAGTGATTACGTAGCCTATGATCAACTGGCATCACCAAGTGACGCGATAAGTATAGGGTATGTGGCTGAGGCCTACTTACATCAGGTGTGATGTTTTGCCAGAGTTCACTTTTGCAGGCGATGTGGTGGTGTTTGTTCAGTGACCAATAAGCCACAGTGAGAAGGATATGGGCTAAGGTGCGACATGGCGTTAGGGGTATAAGGTTGGGTACAAAGACGGGGTGATGACGAGGAGCAAGTATAGGAGGAAGAATAGGTACCGTATAGGCATGAATATACAGAAAAATGGTTAACCATATGAGCTGAAGTAGCGATTGTTTGTTGATGCCGAACTTACGGCTAAACGGATAATACACAAAACTTGAAGAAAACTGGTGCAGCGGGTAGACAAAAACAGAAGGGTGACTGTGGAAGTGGCTTAGATGATGAAATACAGAAGGGAGGGATATAACTGAACGCTAAAGTGACCGAGCGACAGATTAGCTTGAAATCCTTGGAAAGGCAAGTAGCCTCAGTAGAAGCATTGCTACAACAGTGAAGAAAGAAGAGAAAGAAGACACGGGTCCGATGTGACCAGGTTTGCACCTGGCAGTCTCTGAGCAGTTGGGAGTAGAGGGAATGTTGATATCAGCATTACGATGTGCGCCCTTTTGCAGAAATTACAAGCTGGAATCCTTACTTGAGATGCTGATGTCATTTGCTGACATAATATCGATAGTAAAAAATCATCAAAATAACTACCAATATAAGGGGCTTCGTTCTCTTTGAGCATTGGTTAGTAACATGTGCAGCTCTTAGCCAGACTAACCATGACTGGATCCAGGGACAATACGCAAGTGTATAAAATTGTTCAACGAACACAGCGACATTAGGAAAAACGTTTGTGTGATATATATTGTAGATTTATCTAAAACTGACGTAAAATTAACTAAAGAAAGAACAGTGTCTCCCAATCTCTGCATCTGAAGCTGTTGCTGCGTCGACACAACGAAGATCAAAATATAACAAAAATGGTACGGTATGTCAAAAACAATTGCACAATAACTGAAATAGCCGCAGTTGAAGAGCAGCAGAAATGTTCGACTGGAGATTCTTGGAAACGACAGCTTTGATACTGCCGTTGGTAGACCAAGATGGTGAGGTGGAAGACGACAAAATGTAGGTAGAACTACAGCGTCATCATAATTCCTCAATACCATCTGTTTCAACAATGAGGTTGCGCTCTAGGATGACACATCCTTCTTTGTACCTGTAAGCAAACCAAGCAATATGTTAACATACCTACGCAGTGGCTGCCTGCACTTCAGGTAGGGACAGTTAGGTATGTCCGGAGCACACAGAACAATCGAAAGCTCGATTGATGAGCCCACATTCAGCTCGCAGGTCATTCATGCTACAAACTGTCACGGTGAGCAGAAAGCGCAATTAAACCAAAGTCTGAGAGCAGTAGTGAGCAATAAAATCAACTTGCTAAACACGAACGAGTCCTTGTGCATTCATACTTTTATACATGAGGGGCTGAGTCTCGTAAGCAGCCACGAATAGCCCTGTATTGCTCAAAGCCTCTTCTATTACGCACACGAATAGTTATGGTAAAATAATAAAATTCAGATCTAAAACTAGTGAAAATGGACTAACGTTTAAAATACACCGAACAGTCTTATTCCAATGTCGTAGCGTTTTTAGTCGTAATTTTTTTTTAATATGAGTAGTTATATATGAAAATACATGGAGCTAACTATTTTCGGTTGAAATATCAGCTATTTTATTTCGTAAGGTAGGCTTGGAACAACTCAATGCGTGTACGATACTTACTAACTACTACACGTTTTGCCGTTGTCGTGCAAAAGGGGAAAACACTGTTAGTGCTTTTGTCTTCTTCTAAAATTTCTAGCTTTGCTAGCAAACAAGCCGATGCTGTAAGCTACACAATAAAAACTTATAGAAATAAATATCTTTCACGGCTCTGATTCTAATGCATTCTGAACGTCGTTCACTTTAAGAGCGTTTTTCTCCTATTTTCATTTGTGGCGCTTAGTTACTAGTTTCTGCGACAAGCGCCACACGTGTGGTTAATAGCTAGTTACCGCACACTCAGTAAGTAGCAAAACCCACCGCTTCGCTTTCGTCTGTCATCTACTCTTCTAATGGCTTCTCATAGAAGCACAGGTAGCTACGTACTCTGGCTACCGATGTGCGAATTATAGTTATATATATTTTTATTTATACTATACGATGTAGAGGTCTACCGACACCACTTTTGCTGTCTATACCTGGCAGTTGGCCAATACAGATACCTAAAAACCCCCAATACTTTGCCGATATCAACAATTTGGAAAAAAAAGAGAATAATAAATAGCTAAATAAGAAACATCAGAGCGAATGCTTATGAAATGATTGTCAGTATTTTGTTGACTATAATTTTTTTTTAAATATGTAATACAGTATATACAGAAGATATAAACGTGCATATGTTAATGATAGCTAAATCAATACTTCAAGACTTCTCAGACCCAACGTGGTACTTCATGATCATGTGCATGAAAAATCTAGTCCATGAATAACTTCAAGCAGGTGTAAGATTTAATGTATCAATTTGTGATGGTTGCTAATACGAAATTCACATAGAACACAAGTAAACATCTACCTACTGGATACTAGGTATACGTATATAGAATTCTGGGAGGTATGTGATTGCTAAACGTAAATAATAACTACCAAAACACATCTTGGAAAAGTACCTAGAAACTAGAGATATAAGAGAGGTGCAATGAGCATTATGAGTCCTCATGCGCACAGTACACTTCTCCAAGTAATGTTTCACAAGCAGTTATATATAAGCCCACATGACGGAACCTGTAAAAAAAAACAGAATAAGACCCATACCGTACCTTTGGGTTTCATCAGTAGCATACTCATATATCCAACCAAGTTTGGATGAGCAGTATTTGCAGGAAACGTCACGTACCATGTGACGGCCAGTTAGCATCATCCGCGACTGCACGGGACTGAAACAACGAAACAAAGCATTAGCTTCACATTCACAGTAGCTACAGTACTATGGTTAGGTCAAGAGAAGACACAAAAAACACCAAGATGATTCAACCTTCAGCATGAAAAGAACAATAAATATAACTGGACACTAATTCAGGGACTTGCAACAATTATACAAATGCAACTTAAAATAGCAAATCAAAATGGTAGGTAAATGCAATAAAATAGAAGTGATAGAAACATAAAATACAATGGCATCAACCTATCAATTAGTAGCTATAGTTATATTGTTACCGCCGCACCCACAGAGAGTAATAAATGCAGTGAGGCCGCCATACACAGAACACCACTGACAACCAAGTAGCAGCTACTCAAGACGGTCTCAAGACGGTCAAACACGCTATTAGATACGGGCAGGAAATGACTATGCATTTCATAGAGACGAAAGAAGAAAAGAGAAGATGACACAAGTAAGAGACAACAGTACGGTCATGAGAGCTTCTTCCTGGGCACGAGACATGGTGGCAGGAAGGTGCTCTGCGAAAAAAGTTGCACATCTCACGGAACAAAATAAAAAAAAGGGGACCCGCCGAACACTAAATAGGCACTAAACTCAACAGCAGGAACTCTAGCCAGATGCAGCAGAATATTCCCTTAAAGGGGTTCATAATTAGCTATCAATTTTCCATGTAATAAATACTGTAGATAAGTAGGTACGTATTATTCACAGAATGTTACCAACTTGCTACAGATTTCAAATCTGTAAACTACAAATTCATAAACTAAATGGGGTAAGGGCCCAAAGGAGATGCACTGGCCAAATGGAGACGCACCTGCAGTGAGGGGGGGGCAGTGCGGCGGCTGAAAGTTGCCAGACATATCAAGCTTTTTCTTGTAGGTATTGGACATTTGCTGCGCCTCAGCCTTCCTACAGCCACTGCGCCCCCCATTGTGCCAGTGTGTCTCTTAGGGGCCACTTACCCTAACAGTGTCGACAGATTAAAAAAATGCTAACGTTGCGGGATTTATCCCTCATCTTCAGAACATAAAATCAAAGGTGTAAGAGTCTAAAATGGAGTAATTTATGCTGCATATAGCTAATAGCTAAGGGCAGAGATGTTATCAGGGGAGGTGTAGAAGGCAAATGACTGGAGTAAGCTTATTAGAAGTTCCTAATGTCAGTGCTGGTCTGACTCTACAAGCATTGACATTAGGACCTTTCAAGTTTACTCCAGTCATTCACCTTTACACTAACCCTTGACAACATCTCGGCCACTAGCTAGTATATTCAATAGAAATGAATTAGCTATGTATTTTACTATAATATAATAATTTTAGACTCTTACATAATTGATTTTATGCTCAGCAGATGGAGATAAATGCCGCAATGTTAGCATATTTTGAATCTGTGGAAACTATTATTCATTTTAGTCTATAAAATTGTACCTAGGTACTCTTTATAATACTTCATTAGGCAAACCTATTGAAAAAAAAATGAACCTTACCTGTAGATAAGATTGACAGCTCTGTTGAAGAGAAATGCACGCCCAGTAGCTCCAGTAAAGCGGGTAGAAAGAAGCTCTTTCTTGTTAGTAATTGGTGTGCAACATTCACGACAGGAGAAGACTCGGCTACCACCAGGATGTTCTACATAAATACGACCCATGCTGGTTCTATATTAGAGATTAGGCAACTTTTGTACGTTAGTTAATGCACAGAAGGCAAATATTTCAACAAAAGGATTTGAGTTGCCAAAAAAAACTCTCTCTGCAATAGATCATTATTAGAAATAGCTAAGGGTATTAGAGCACGTGTCAGACTACACATTTCCTAAATGCATGCACATTTCTATGGACAACCATACACAGTTTATGTTTTTTCCTCAGACGATTTGCATAGACTATGATTTAGAATAGTTGCAAAAGATTACAGGAATAGCACTGAGTAAAAGAATTATAGCTATGTATACCTACGGTACAGATTCATTGGTCGATGGGTACGGTTAGTGTGGTTAGCAATATGCTGCAAAATACTTGGAACTGGACATTTCATGCCTGGAAGGTCAAGGGGACTCCAGATCAGGAGGACAGTTGAATTGTTACGCTATTTAAAGGCAGGTCCCTAAGTACTCAGCAATATTTAAGTGTACAAAAGTTACATAACTATGTAAGCAGGGTTGCGGAGTCAGAGGATTTGAGGTGGAGTCGGAATCTCACTTGCTCTAGGAGTTTGAATTTTTAGCCCAACTCCGACTCCCGAATCCCCTATATAAACAAATCTCATTCAATTCT
>LQNS02000228.1:3386950-3400850 GCA_001587735.2 Parhyale hawaiensis
AGTACGTCTGAGCGCAACTGTTCCGGTGGGGTCAATTCGACGCATGCGAATTCGATCCAAGCCGATTAGGTCCATTTCGATATGGCGTTGGCCAATATGGCGCCGGCCGATTTGACGCATGCTTATAGTAGTCTACAGCTTTGTCTCAATAGTGTTTCACTATCATCATCTTTTCGTATGAGGACCCTAGATGCGTAAGCGACGGGTATTTCAAAAGTAGTTTTGTTGCACTATCAGATAGTACAGATTGAGACCTGTTGTTATGTGAAGTGAGAAAGGCATAAATCTGAGTGGAAATGAACAATTTCTGCTCATACCTATTTACGCCTTACTAACTTCACGGAACAACAGGTCTCAATCTGTATTATCCGATGGTGCAAAAAAGCTACTTTTGAAAAACCTGTCGCCTATGCCCCTATTGTTCTAGGACCCTCATATATTCTGTTAACTGATGCAAGGGACTAACGCAGCTTGACCTTATCTAACAGTTCTTATAAAATACTAACATTATCATAGCTAGATCTTCGGGCATCATTCTTTGTTCCCTTCTCTTCCGTTTGTTTCGTAGTATTCCCTATTTTTCTTATTGTACTTCATGTCTCCCCTTCCCTTCTCCATCCCTAAAACCCCGCGTTGATCCGAGCGATTCTTAGATTTACAAATAAACTAACTCTAACTACTGGCCTATATTTATGTAGGTATTCAAATGGACATGATGCCAACATATACACTAATGCACTTGAAGAAAACTTGCACATGCGATACCTTCAAAAGTCCCATATAGAAGAAGAATTGGAGCAGGGTGAAATAGGGCACGTAGAGATCCGGCTTGATTCTGTACGGTATGGGGCTCTTCTCCACGTACTGTCGACCCACGATGCACGCCATGAAGAAGGTGTACGTAGCGATGGTCACGACCTACGTAATGATAGCGTTATGCATAGACTATATAATTATTTTACAGTATAAAATTTAAGAAATAGAAAACCTACTAATTTATTCTGAAGTTTTCGGTAGTGAAAGAGACTTGTTCACTGTGAACGATATTTGATGTCATTGATCGAAAATATTAGATTGCTAGTTGCTGGTCACACACTTGCAGATACAGTACTATTTTTTTGAACGTAAATATCTGAAACATAAATTTCATAAGTATAATTGAAAATTATTAGTAGGGACCCATAGACTTGCAATTCTGTAAATAAAACTGTGTGGATTATAGTTTGATGATAGTAAATAAATCACATCAATCCGTCACTAAGGTTCCGGATTTTTTTTTAGAGTACTGTAAATGAAGGTTGACCCTAGGAGCTTTGAAGATTTTTGTTAGACTGAATGAAACTTACCCCTAAGGTAACATGTCTAGTACTCGTCCACCATGCTTGTAGTAGCCGTCCACTTGGCACTTAAAAAACTTGCTGTATAAAAACTAGCAGTGCTAGAGAGCCATGCATAAGCTTAAACTGTAGGCTAAGTAGTGCCGCATCATTTCTGAAAATGATGGGCGAAAAAATAGAACAAGAAAAAATGGTGGTGGTCTTCACATTTTTTTATGTTTTTAATTAGAAGATGTGAAAACCACCACCATTTTTTCTTGTTTTATTTTGTTCGCCAGTTATTTTCAGGGATGGAACGGCACTACTTAGCCTACAGTTTAAGCCTATGTACGGCTTTCTAGCACTGCTAGTTTTCACACAGGAAGTTTTCTAGCGCCAAATGGATAGCTACTTGCATGGTGGACGGGGACTAGACATGTTACCCTATGGGTCCGTAAATTTCCACTTGAGTAAATCAAACAAATGCCTGGGACTCCATAGATTTCCGTTTGAGTAAATCAAATTTATGCCTGGGACTCCGTAGATTTTCATGAGAGTAAATTAAATTTGTTGCTAGAGTCCCGTAGATTTTATGTATATAATGAAAATCATTCCTAAATTTCTGTAAATTTCTGCAGAATGAGTGAAGCTTTTTACTAAGGTTCTATTCAGGGTTAACTAAGTATGCCTTCGGGAGTTTTGTAAATTTTTATCCGGGTGAATGACACGCATTCTTCAGGTTTCGCAATTTTTGTGTGAGTATATGAATCCAATCACTATAGGGCTTTCCGAGGATTTTCGTCAATCTAATCTTGAATCAGCTTGTTAGCAGCCTTTCATGAAATCCAAACAACTCGAACAAAGAGTTTCGTCAAAGTGAATCAATTATTAGAAGCATTCCAGAGATATTTATCAACGTAATTAAGTGCAGTTTATTATACACTGAGCTGCGTTTAATTTTTTTTTAAAGAGATTTGATGTTTCTCAGCAGATCTTACATGCATGTTGCATGCTGAATTTGGAAATGTAGCTCGTTTTGTTCAATCTGGCCAGATTTTTTGTTATGTCAGTTTTAAGGAAACAAATGATAACCAAATATTGATATTTATATTTTTCAGATACCGCATAAATAATGGAAATATGTAACCTATGCCTAAAATAGTACGCAACTAGAGTTCATGTGAACTCAAGATAAAAAAGTAGCAAGTAAGCAAATTCACTGTTTCGTGTAAAAAAATAAGCTAGTGATAAAACTATTACGGTATAATTAGCTTTTACACAGTTTCTCGTCTACGCTGTACATTTGGAGCATATCTCTTGAGGCACCAGCAGCAGCAGCCTGCAAGCATATTCACTTTCCAACGGCCCTGGTACATCTCCTCCATGACTCGAATAGCCTTGAGAAAACGCTCTCATAGCTCTTCGCTAAAAAAACTATCACCACAGTTTTCAGGAATATAGTCTAAATGTGAACCAAAGAAATGAAATTTAATGGATATGCAATGCAAGCACCGAGAGCTTAGTAGTTTTTCAGGAGTTAATTTATAACACGTTCATATTCTTGATTTTGGTGGTTGCTGAGAAAGTTGATTACAATAGATACAATAACTGGTAACTCATTGTCCCTACCTACGGTGTTGCCATTTTGGCCATTACTCAACCTATATTTCATAACTTTGTTAAAAGGAAATATAAAATACTTATGCACGCTATCTATAATCCCTTTTAATAATTTATCTATAAAAAATCGAAATTTAGCATAAATAAAATTCATTAGATACCATGTTATTTGCAATAATTTATGTTCTTAAAATAGAATGAAAATCTGACCTGATTGGGCAAAATTGCTTACATTTTTGAATTCTGAATGCAAAAGCCACATAGAAACACTTTAGAAACCCTAAACCTCAAAAATGACGCAGACCAGTTTATAAGGATTTTGAAGATTTTCCATGGGGTATGTTAAGTCTACCAGTAAAGATTCGAAAATTTTGTCAATTGCATAGGCGAAGTCGGACACATCTGTGATTTTATTGTCAATTCCTAGATCGTTATCAGATGAAAAAACATTTCATAAACAACAAGAACAATCTGCTCGATTCTGCAAAACAACTGTGAAGGAAATAATCCTGCAAACACAGATATACATACTAATAAGGTTAATGCCTTTAGGATCAAGTTACCTGGGTATACACGAGAGGGATGCTAACCCAGTCATAGCACCACAGCAAACCACACTTGGAGCGGTACTCCAGGAATGTCTGGAACAAGAACAAGGGATTTCGTACGGGGACTGGCTGCAGTTTCAAGTTGTTTATATGAGCGCAAGAATGAAACTTCAAACCAAAAGTTATCCAAAGAATAAGTCCGTTGGTATCAAATAAGGAGGCTATGTTCATTTGAGTTATTTTTAAAATGAAAATTGAACGTTAAACGCGCAGCATAGAGTGGTTGGTAAGGGCAGAGACTTGTTCATTGTGAACGATTGACATCTTTTGGAAAATCAATCATGAAGTCCGATCCAATTTTTATAAATATAGTGCCGACAACAAGCACTTTCATTTTCCTCAGAATTAGTAATTAGATGAAACTTTTATTGCGATCTGAAGTTTATCGAGAACATTTTGCGATTCAAACAGGGAAAGATTGATCATTGGCCATATTAAAGGAAACTTCATCAGCTAATTGTAGTTATTGTTTTATGCTGAGTAGTGATACCTTCGTGTCTTTTTTCTCATTTTAGCGACGATTAACAGTTTGAATGCTTTGTCGGTAGAATATGGACGTGATACTTGTCAATTTTTGAATAGGCATTTTATTTATGCGTAAACTGAAATTTTATTTATCTTGCCATGAGAAGTAAAGAGAGTACTGTACTTAAATCGAAACTACAACCAGTTATACATGGGACTACAAATGACATGCAAGGGGCCACTAGAACACGTACGTCGTTATGACAGTGGATGAAGGTGAAGTACGGAATCTTGCTAACCATTTATGAATATTTTGGATCTAATTCTCTAGTACTTTAACCATACCTATTCATTACTTGAAAAAGACACTCATCCTAGCAACAGGGTATTTTTTCTATATTTTGGAAGTAGCTAGATTCAGAAAAAAAATGGGGAATACACATGTTTGATTTTAAAACGCAGTAGTTTGAAATCACCGTCGTGACAACATAACCAATAGAAGAGGTTGGCGACTGTGCAACATGTGTGCACAGGACCTGACCGTCTTTTATGCGGTCGAGCTCCATTGTAGTTGATACTACAAGTGTAACAGCATTACGAAATGAATATATAACCATTTCCATTCAGCTACTTGCTGTAACAGTGGAAACACATTATTCATAGGTAGCATTTACGAACACATCGGTCGAAAGCACATTGTGTACAAGCACGAAATACAAACGTACAGTTAGAAAGCCTTGAATGCAGACATCATTTTGTACAAGTTACGAAACAAATCAAATGGGACGCAACGATGTCACTTCATTTCACAAATACCGGTACGTAACAGAAGTGTGTTACATGTCTGCTACTCATGCTCCAATTGTTAACTTCCGTTGTAGTTCATAGGACTTAGCTTTGTGGTGGAAAATATGGGTATTTTTGATGCGCACGCCATCATTTTCCTGCACTGAAGTTGGTGCAAGGCACCGAATTTTTTTTTATTAGCAAAAATTTGGAATTTGACAGAAACTAACAACTAAGCGAAACGCTTAATGTTAGTACGTATAATGAGCAGTTTCTATAGACGTTTAATATTAGTATATCTAGTAGTTTTTCTTCATCTCTCGGGAGAGAAGGCGCATGGGTGGGGAGGGAAGAAAAACTAAAATTATTTCACAGAGCCAGATTTTGAATATTACCTCAAAAGCTACTTGATAAAACTTTTATTTTTTCGTATAAATAATACTGCTTAAATGGTTCTATTAAGAGTGTTTGACATTAGAGAATTAGAAATCTATTTCATTTAGAACGAAATGTATCTTGTGAAGTTAGCAGATTCCTCACCAGTTCCGATTGAATGAAATAATCAAGGCTACAGGGCAAATAATGTTCAATCGACTTCAAGGTAAACGTTTTCATAACTGTACAGTGAACACTCGGTAAGTGCATTTAGACATCACATTCACTGCAGCTGATTGCGTGCGTATCAAAGAACGTGTGGTACATCAAACACCCAAACATGGCAAAATACAGAAACAATGTACGGTGCCCACCTGAGTGTACACTAGAGGTATGGATACCCAATCATAACTCCAGAGCATGCCACAACTTTGTCGATATAGATTGAATTCCTGGAAAGGACAAACCCCGTTTAAATTCTTCATTACTGAGCTAAAATCAATTCAAAATCATATGTGCAGTAGTCAGCGTGTCTCAAATTTTAGCGTGCTTCATCCATAGGATTTTAAACATTTTCTTCGTAGATCAATCGGGGAAATTTCTATGCAAGCAGCAGATGTCTATAGGAGTGAACATACCGGGTACTATAAACGAACGAGTTCTTTCTTTTTTCACCGTCGAAATGCGTTGCCATGTCTGGCGAAAGACTGGAACAATGCGAGGCTTGTTTAGTTATGTATAACTTTGGACTTAAGATATTTCACACTTCATTAGTAACAGTAGCCAAGCAAATTGACTGGCCTATAAACATTTAATACCTTTATTGTAGACCCACTGTTGCATTTTTAAGGGCTCAGCAAAATAGTCTTGCGATTACCTGAGAGCATTAGTTCATTTAAACTAACGTGTGAACTCCTAGGAAGCGATAGGACAGGCCTTAAGGTTAGATTATTAGGTTCGATCATCTTGTGTTACTATATCATACATGGGATGAGTGCTCCGACGGGAACTCCTTATGTTAGCTTAGCCTGATTTAGGCTTACAGGACTTCCGGCATTCGTGCCCACTCTACTTCCTTCAATTTTCATCCTCTCAATGATGGTAAAGGTAAAGTCAACTTAGACCACACCCTCACCTGGGAAACCCACATGCACTGGTTTGTGCTACGGGTATAGGCCCACTGGCCCCAGATGAGTAAGTGTAGTTGCAGTCGGTCCTCGGGTCAACAAGAACTATGGCGCCAAGTTGACGGAAGGAACAAATGACCCGAGACCCCACCCCCCTCATCTCTGAGGAAAGCAGTTCCGCCACGGCGCCGTGCATGCACACACAACTGCCGAGTCAGCACACAAAGATCGGCAAAGAGCTCGCTGCCTGGCTGGGCATCGAACGTGCGAACGATACAAGGTGTTGGAGCTGAGAACGGAAGCATGCTGCTACCGTGGCTGGAAGCGCTCTCACCCATGGGTTTCAAGATTCTATCGACATGTTATGTGTTCCTTTTCCTCTCTTGAAACACTTCGGTTGTGTCTAGGGAAGCTTAAAGAACTTCCAGTAATAATCGTCATACTAGCTATACTTCACGAGCAATGTAGCTGTTCTGGGAACTATAGGGGAGCACCTTGTATCCTCTCACAAGAGGTGAGTTTCCTCAGTGAAAGTAACAAAAGTGCAAGTATATCATACTAATATGATCACTGACAGAGACCTGATTCTAAGAATAACATATAGGTATCGTGATACCTATTGTTTGTATTGGTCACCAATGTACTCACTTCCATGATGAGCTTAGCCCCGTAGGGGTCAGCAATTCTCTTCTGCGCACATGCTTCTCTCACCAAAGCTGTGAACCACGTGAATGGCACCCAGTAGGTGTTGAATTCTGTGCTAGGCACTGTTTTGTAGATCTGCAGCTCTGTTGTTGTCATGAAACCTGTGAAAAATATAATTAAGGGCGTTTTCAGCTTGCAACAGCGAATTAATTCTTCTCCGGTTTGAGATGATCCCAAGTGAGTGTAATTTCTGTGGTCGCAAAAGTTTTTTTTCGCAGACAACTAACAGTTTCGTACATTTTTTGGTAGACAGAACACATCTGGGGCAAGTAGCTGAGAGAACGCTATCACTTGGTTATCGTGTGATCCGGAGTGAAACTGTATGGCAGCTACTGTAAAGCGTCTTGTCATGATTAACCGCTAATCAAACGAACTCTAATGACATAATGTGTCGTCTAATGCCAATCTAACGCTCGGGAACAGACTCAAACCGACGTCAGGCCGCGCCTGGTTTCCACTCGCCGACATGGCTTAGTTAGGCTACCTCGCAACAGGGGTGGCTGCCGCCCTGAAGCTCGTCTGCGGCGCTGCGCGCCGATGGTAAGCCCGCGCTTGTGCGGGGTTGAGTTTTCCTTTCGAGTGCCATTTTCTGCTTGTATTTCTAACGTTACGTCGCTCATTGTATGCGAGCTAGATAAATGTCAATATGTAGGCCTTTAATCAATTATATACGAAATTCATATCTGTTTCTCTGTGAGCAAAAAAAAAAAAACGATTGCGTATACAAGTTGTCCGGCACTTTTGTGAACAAACTGTAACATAGGATCAGGACCGCCAAAATAAACACTGTTTACTAAATAAAGATGTGGTCTAAAATGCTTCGTTAAAAAGTTACAAGGACTTAAAATGATTACCTACTGTTCTGAGTTTTACTAAAGAGCAAAGAATAAGATGGGTTTCTTTACGTTCTCGGGCAGTTCAGCGCAAGAAATGTGTCAATGATAACACGACGGCGCTCCTCCACACTTCGCTCTTGATGTTAGACAGTTATTGAATGCCCGATATGCAAATCGCTGGATTGGATGAGGAGGTCTCGTGGCATGGCCACAAAGATCTCCTGATTTAACGCCCTCGGATTTCTACATATGGGGATATGTTAAGAGCTTGGTGTACGAAATCCCTGTTCAGTCCAAAGAAGACCTCATTGGTAGAATTACTGAAGCATCGGCAAAAATTGGTGAAACTCCTGAAGCATTCGAACGCGTCCGGCAAACATTGCATCGGCGTTCGACCGGTTGAACATCTTTTATAATTGAGCTCATGCTTCTTGTGTTTATAGTAAAATTGTTTGCCTTACGTACACGTTTCAATTCCTTGCTACTCCTTACCAACGGATATCAGTTCGATATTCCTCAAACTTATAGTCTTAGTAACTTTTTAACGAAGCATCTTAAACTACATTTTTAGTTAGTAAAAAATGTTTATTTCAACGGTCCAAACCTCATGTTAAAGTTTGTTCCCAAAAGTGGCGGACACCTTGTATAATTAAATAAAACCTTGTCTTTGTTCAGTTGTGGTGTCCCTAAGGTGGACTACTATCCGATTTTGTAAATAGAAGTTCCGGGAAACTAGCTTGCGTTTTGCTTATCCTTCCAGCTAAGTACTTCCCGAAGCGCGAGCCTCATCTGAGTAGGTGACTCGTCAAGAAGATCGCTGTCGCATTCTGGCACATGACAGGAACACGTACCTACTGGTTTGCCCTAACGGACTGAATACGTGGTAGATAGCACTCTCAGTTCTTCCTAAGATCCCACCGTTAAAGCCTTAACGGAACTACAACGGCGTTGGCTTTACCCTCTGTTTTTCCAGAGCCGGTCGTAGTTTGGCGCGTCATGAGGGATCACTACGCTAGCTTAAGCAGCTAGCCAGCACTACAGGAAGCTTAGTACAAGCCGGACGGCCAACGAGTGATACTGACACCGTCCGCAGAGGCATCGCATTGCCCCGGCCAGTCAAAGGAGGCCGAGCCACATAAGCCGGATGACCCGCGAGACCCGTTAGGGACCGTCCGCACAAGAGAACCCTGACAACCGGATTACGTTTGGAAGCAACATATCGAAGACGCATTAAGTATAGGTAAAGAGGCTTTGGCTGTACGCTTCAGGGCCTAGAGGAGTGTAGGGCTGCAGTGGACCACAAATTGTATGATCTATGGCGTCATAGACGAATCCGCTTATATGGCACCTGCGCCCTCAAGAACGTAAGGTCTGTTCTACCCAGTAGACAGCCAATGGTAAAAATGCTGACGCTGCATTGCTGAGCCCCAAGACTTGCCTCCCTAGCTTGGGAATAGAACAAGCAACTTAGTGACAATTAGCAATGCAGCATGATTTTCCACTGCACCACTGGAGGTTAGTTCACTAATTTGGATTGCGTATCTTAGCGTCGTGCAAACCATTTTGTCTCTCATAGCCACCACAGTAGTTTATCGCACTGGGCGGACACATGCAAGAGACATAACTTTTTAAATGTACAATGGCGGTTACTGCCTCAGCCTGAAGTTGCCACTATGTTCTCCACATCATGACGGCAGCGTGATATAGTGAAATTAGGTATACTTTTTTAACGATGCATTGTTACCTTTACCTCGATAAATGAGTGGCGTTTACGAAAAATTTTATTCTCAGAAGGTAGGTGCGATATTTGTGTTGTATGCCTAAATTGTCGATATATTATAATTATGCATATGACTGAGGCGGAACTTGAACTTTGATGCGCCCAAGGCTTGCTGGCATGTCTACTATCGACCACCATTGAACTTTTTCTTCAAATGTGTGCAATTGTCTTAATCGCATTGCATTGTTGCCACATGGAGGCACATTCACTGCCAAAACCGGTAACCGGAAAAAAGCCCCGGGCGGAAAAAACCGGTAGGAAAAAAACCCGCTTTCTCTTGAAGCTATATGTATTTGAGAGGTCTATTCATTTATTTGAATACAACACATTTAAGTACACGGAAATTCATTGCATTAAGCTAAATTTGACCCAATATTAGCATGTGCGTAGGTGGGTCGCAAGAAACCCTGAAATAGGCAATGTGAGGTGAAGTTAGATTTAGTTAGGTGAGCTTAGGTTAGGTAAGGTGAAGTTGGGCTAGGTAAGGTTAGGTGAGTATAATTTAAGTGAGATCAGGTAAGGTACGATCAGGTTAGGTGAGACCAGCTTAGTTGAGATCAGGTGAGGTTAGTTTGGGTTAGTGAGGACTTCGAGGTTGGGTTAGGCTATACCTATGCATAAGAGCCCAATTTTTACATTTTGAAGTTGTTTTAAATAAAAAAATCGGGTTTCTCGGGATATACCTATCCAAGAAGCTAAGAGCGCAACGGGAGAACTCACGGGAAACTGCCATCAAAAAGTGATGCCATTCATCACGTCAAGATTGACGAACGCGCCGACTGAGCAGCTTATGAGTATTCTACTCAATTTCGTTTTAAAAATCGTCACCAAGTGTGAATTTCATCCCTTGAGCAAATAAATAAAAGAAGATAATATATACTAATTGATCAAGAAACAATCCTAACCAATAAAACATGTAGGGAAGGCCGGTGGTAACTTGCACAGCTCAGTGGAAAAATCTAGTCCGGTATGGCACTCTGATTCATCTTCTTTGAAGTGAAGCCATTTCTACACTTCGTATTTAGTTACAGTGCTCTTCACAAGACATATTTGAACATATCGCCGTATTTGTGAGACTTAATCCATTCAATCTCCCGCTCTTGACTGGCTGGCTACTTAAGTTGCACCTTTGCCCAGAACATAGTAAGATGATTGGCGCCAAGTACAGAGAGTTTGAGCAATAAATATTCATATCGTTTCTCTCGCGTCAAGAATATAACATTGAATTCATTTTTGGTAAGGATTACGAACCCGAACTATGAAGGCCTGAGGTCCGACCCCTGAAATATGTACTTCGACTCGCCGGTGTGACGTAATTTGGCTACATGCAGTGCGGTCGCGGCTAAATTTTATGTTAGTCCCATTGAGTCTTCCCGTTACACTCTCTGCTTGCTGGGCCTATCAAGTAAAAATTGCTTATGTAGGAAAAGTTAGGTAATTACAAAAGGATTCAAACAAATAGGAAATATTAGGTTGACGAGGCCTGCTTTTCTCTTACTTAATCGCTGTTATGAAACAACGTCCAGGTCTAGTTAGCTGAGGTTAAGTAAGGTTAGGTCGGGTTAGGTGAAAAAAGTTACGAACGCGTAAGTTAGGTTAGAAGAAGCTAAGTTATGTATGTCAATGTAGGTTGGGTTTAGTTTGATGTTGTTAGATTTGGCTGCGTTCAATTAGAAAAAACCAGACTAGGTTAGGGGTTGGTATCGTTCGGTTAGGGTATATAAATGCAGTACAGTATAATTTAACTTATTTTAATATAACTTGCTTCAAAATAACTAAGTATGGGCAATAAATGTACATTATGAGACAGGCGAGGGCTTTTTTCCTACCGGGGCATTTTTCCTATACCCGCCAAAACCACCGTGAACTCGCCAAGGTTTACGTCACTTTCTATATTTTCCTTTCATCGAGCCATACTATGAAAGTTATCAGCATGTGATTTCGACCGTTGTACGAGCGCCTGTGGAGATTTGTTTCTGTCTTGTAAAGTTTAAGTAGGCTAAGCGTACAAATTCACGAGCATGTCGACGACGGCATACCTGTCGCGAAAGCCCTCGAGCACCGTGGAGATAAAATGTAACGGGAAATCAGCGAGAAAATATAATGGACAGACGATTGGCTTTTACGATGTGGTCTAAAGTAGGCTATAAAACGTTTGTCTTGACTGTAAGGACGAAATAGGCCCGGGAGTGCCCTAAACGTGACTAAACCGATGGTTTGACCTAAAACACGCTCGACTGGGTCACCCAAAGTCGATCTAAACCAAGCCCACCCGACGTGAACGGATACGAAGACATTAAAGGTTTTTTTTTCGTTTAACCAGCGAACTTTGGCCTTGCCTTCGACATTTGACTTGTCCCAAACTGCACACAGAAGCTACAGCTCCGCCATTTTGCATCGTGTCGAAAGTGTTAAAAATAACCCGATTACGTTGAGCCTGCTGAAAACTCCATTTTACTGGGCAAGATTGTTTTCTTTGAAGTCTCAGGGGTCACCGATTGAGAGTCAATTCCTGAAACTCATTTCAGAGGGTCCAAGCCAACATACCTGCGTAAAGTTTCGTACACGTTAAGCCTCGAAGACATAATTTTAGCGCCAAATTGAACATGCTCTAACTTTAGCTTAGTCACTTTAAATCGTGTTGCAGATGCTAGAAACAGCAAAATTATGTGAAGACTGCCTGAAATCTCCAGTTTACGGAGTAGGTCTAAGTTCACTGAAGTCACAGGTTATCGAATGAGGGCGAGTTCACACGTGACTTATCTCAACTCGTTCACTCACGTAAACGAACACGAGCTGTGTGTCAACTTTTTCTGTCGCTGTCCACACACAGAAATATCCTCATTCAAATGAATGACGCAGTGCGTTCAGTTATGATAGCGTTTCTTTACATTTTGGGCTACATTTTCCGTCTATTTGGAGTAGTGTTCGCATCCCATAATCTTATAGCCAGATTTTGAAAGGAACAGTCTAGTTCTAGACTATTTATACAGCTGCCTGATATACCGATTGAAGGGAAAGCAACAGAGAGAAATCAGCCGGACTTTCGAAACAAAGATGGTATCTGTGTTCTTATAACATTGTTCAGGATTTCTAATTTGCTAGCGTTAAAAGGGATTACAGTGATTTTGATCAAACAAGTGACACCAAAAAAGCATTTTTGTCAACTTGTCCACGATCTGTGAAAGCTACAAAGGATAAATTTAGTATCTATTGGTTCTGTTTATTGAACTTGAATGACGCGGTGCTTTCAAAAAAGGGACACGCTTCATCCTTCAGTCTCACGCGTTTGCTGCAGCTACTTCTATCAAATCAACGCGCCGCGTCCGCCAGTTTGAGTGAACGCGTTGCGATGAGGGACGTGCGAACACCGCTTAAGAGTCATCACCTGAAACTTAAATCAATATGACGAAGCCGGGGCACTGGTCTGAAGATGCGGACGAGACATGCCTCAAAAGCCTAATTTCGCTGCCCAATCGAACGCGCATCAAGTAATTTTATGGTAATACAATCGTAATAGCTACCTTGTCTCAGTGGCATCATACTTTCCACCTTGAATTGAAAAAATACTGTTCGTACCATACGCACGATATACAAATTTGAAGTCCTGGTTCTAGACGTGCTTAATTGCAGTAAGGTGGTTTGATTGCTCCAGAGCTTGCCGAGGGCTCGGCCCTATTTATTCTACAATCATGGTTCTGGTGAGAACCGCAACCTGTGGCTCCAGTTCCAGAGTTTGAACATAATTGTCATTGTTATCTCATATGGATGCTGTCTTCACTGTAAAAAAATCCGTAACTTTAACGGAAAAAACTCCGTAAATGTTACTGGTAAAGCCCCGTATTTTGGTTTTCTCTAAGAATTCCGTATTTTGCCCTTTCTCCAGCGGCCATACCTGCGCTTACTTCGCGTTGTACCAGGTGGCTGTTCGCCTGTTCCCTATAAACCGACATTTTATTCGATATATGTACCAAGTACGATCTCGTTTGCAATTCCATACGTTTTTTGAAAAAGAAAAATAATATATGTTGATTTTAATTTTACTATAAATTCCGTAAACATAACGGAAAAATCCCTGGCAGCAATAATGCCAAGAAAATTCCGTAAGATTTACGGAATTCCGTAATTTATCCATCAGTCGGGGAAAAAGCCGGCTCGGTGCGGGACTCGAATCTTCTTCATAGTGGATCCAAAGTCAACATATTTACCACTGCTCTGTCATGTGCTTCTACGGGAGAGCTGTAGGCCAATTAAAGCAAATGTTGTTGGCTGCTGATGATAT
>LQNS02000228.1:3407830-3418504 GCA_001587735.2 Parhyale hawaiensis
AGCCAAGTGGCTTTCTTTTATCATCTTACGAATATCAAATACAGAAGTAAAAGAAGCATTCCGCAAACTCGAGAAACTTGAAGTGAAACGTGCAAAAGTCACATGTCATCTACGTTTTAACGAGACTTGCCGAGTTAGAAAGCCTGGGGTTAAATAAATAAAACACCCAGAAGACTTTCAATAAAAACTCCCTTATATATATACATGTATGTATATATATATAGAGAGAGAGAGAGGCAATAGTGGGCTATAGCATACGTGCGCAGTTCATTATGTGGCTGCAAATCAGCGAAAAAAGAAAACTTCTGACATCACCGGGATACATTCAATAGCATAACTGATAATTACGAAATTACATTTTAAGGTGATCACTTTGAAAAGGTTGAGAAACCCTGCTGCCTAAGGCTAAAGATTCACTGGCCAGCACCAAGAGATCAATAGCTGACGCACTAGACAGTTATGTGTATTCGCATCAGGTAAAGAAGGCCATCGAACTATACTACCAAACACTGAACCTCACTCACTTGGCAAGGAGAATGAGGATGCAAGACTTGTGTTTCTGCCCACAAACAGTGAGTTTGTTTGTGTCCTGCTTGTGAGACAAAGATATGCAAATCGGGGAATTAACTTTTCGACGTAAATAGACATTGTAATTCTTCGCGTAGAATACGAAGAGTACTCTTAGGTCAAGGCCATGTATTTAATTGTGTAATTACACCATTACTGGACACTGTCCAACTTGCTTGGACGTTATTAACAGTGATATTCCTATGAAAAATATGATTACTTCGTGTCTTAATTGGTTAAAAGTGCAGTTGCGGTGGTTAAATATGAGTATAGTAATCTATAATATTAACTAGTGGCCCGGGCTGTCATTATGAATTACGGTAGAAAATTAGCACCTCAGAAAAACCCTCGCTGTCTCCTGTGCTTATAACTGTTCAAAAGGCTTATTTAATGAAAATTCAGTATTCTGCCTTAAAAATTGGATATATATATATTATGAGGCGTAGGTAAGTGATATCTCCCGTAGCAACTCAGAAAAATGAACATGTCCAGACACGATCATGCAGGCAGGCTCAGGTCCCTCAGCTTGAGCGCCCAAGTGCAACCCCCGTATCCAAGATGCCGTCTTCGGCACCTGAATTTTCTCTCCCGTAGCAACTCACAACAATGAACATGTCCAGACACGATCATGCCGGGAGCTCAGGTCCTTCACTTGGAGCGCCCAAGTGCGACCCCCGTATCCAAGATACCTTCTCCTGCACCTGAATTACTTCCTATCTTATTCCCTTAAAGCGTGACAGGAAAGATATAAATATAAGTATAAATAAATAAAAACACGACGTGAATTATTATATAGTACTGATAGCGTTGTTCCTACATTCGTGTGTTACGCTCTTCATCAGTAACGGATAGAAGGAAATTAGATATATAATTCGGTTGTATCCATGATACGGAAGATTAAGTTGCAATCGGCTTGCTGAAAGAGCACGTTAAAAATATCGGTGATACGGGAAATGCAATGGGACAATGCGTCACATATATATGTTTCCCTTGTGCACAAGCAGTGTTCCATATAGTTTTCAAAGCAAAGGAGCTGCTGATGGTGACCCACACGGCCAGGAGTGAACGGGGACAAAAAGCGCGTTGTCCGTGACCAGCTAAATAGCATTTGACTTTTACGAAAGGAAAAAAATACCGATAACGATCCAACGGGTCACGGGAAGCTAAGTATACTATAGAACTTGATAATATTGGTTCATTATTGTAGAATTTCCTAGAGTCCAACCTGAAAGGCCCCGCCAGACCGTAAAATTTTTACGGGTGCAGCAAGTAAAATAACAATAATTCCGTGCCATATCGTTGGGTGGAAAACTTTCTGGGAAATTTTGATGCAAAATTTTACGTTAGCGATTCTAGTTAATAACTTTTATGCTGATGTGCTATTTATCCTTAAAACCTACTAAAAAAATCCCCAAGCAAGTTTTTACGAAGAAAACGTCTCTGAAACAGAAGTATAACTTGCAGCATTAGCTGTCAATGTCACATCACTTCATGTTGTATATGTTACGGGTACATCTCATCATGGTTGGCTTACATTACATGATTTAATAGATTACTAAGTTTTATCACTTCATGGTAGCCTACATTACATAATTTAGTGGATGACTATTTTAGCCTACATCACTTCATAGTTTCCACCATTATATGATTTATTGGATGACTGTTCCATCACTTCAGGGTTGCCAGAGTTAAATCACTTCATTCTGGCCTACATTACATCACTTCATGACTGCCAATTCATATTACGTCTCAGCTGCCAATGATAGATCACTTTACGGCTGCCAAACTATATCACTTCACAGTCGTCAGCGCTAGATCACTTTAGGGCTGCCAATGATACATCATTTCCCGGATGCCAATGCTAGATCATTTAACGACTGCCAATGCTATATCACTCCACTCCTGTCAATGCTACGCCACTTCATGGCGGCCAGTGCTTTATCATTCAGATCACTTCATGGCCACCATTGCTACATCACTTCACTGCTACCGACGGTATATCACTTCACTGCTACCGACGGTATATCACTTCACTGCTTTCAATGTTAGATCACTTCATAGTGACAAGTGCTTCATCACTTCACTGCTATCAGGGCTTCATCACTTCCCTGCTATCAGGGCTTCATCACTTCACTGCTACCAGGGCTTCATCACTTCATTGTTGAAAGCTGCTCCAACTCACCCTTCAGCTCTGCTGTCTATTCTGATTTTCTTGCTTAGCCTGTATTGCTACCTAATAAATTTCATAAACATTTCTATTAGCTGTTTACTTGGCATTTCATTACAAGTCGAGCATACCACGAACTTAAGAGGCTTCTGTTTTACAACATGAGACTATTTATTTTACAAACAATTGCAAAATAATTTTACTATATTGCAAACATCAGAGGATGTCATAAACAGTTGCTCTACGTAATTACAGTTCAAGCCTTAGTATTTTTGTGAATTTGTTGCGTATAGAAGCTTTAGATGTATGTACAGGTTTACCAGTCATTACTTATGCATAAGAATCAATGTCACATAGCCTAAAAAAATATGAAAAGTAAAGGGAGAACACATAAAATGCGTTTGCGGGACCGTGCTGTCAGGCCCAATAGCGAGACCGAAATCTGCCTTAGGGGCCAGTGTCTTGTCAATGTATGGTGTGGTCTATGATCTGGCAGATGTTTTACAATTGCCTACGGGATCAATTTCAGTTGCGTGATTCTTCGTAGCGCTTAAGCTGTTAGAGTAGGCTTTAGCATCATGATGATTGCTTTGACTGTTAGACGTGTTTTCAACTAGATGGCATAAGTGTCAGTGACATAATTAAAAATGCATATGAAATTGTTGAATTTTCAAATACTAAATATCCTTCAGTTGCTTCTTCTTCTTCTTTTATATTCTCAAAGCAAACTAGGTACAAGTTTGAGTCATGTACTTAATAACGTAATATTTCCTACAGCCTGCGGCATAGGCTTTTGCGATGTAGTTAGTCTTATGGGGAAGTTATTAAAGTTTAGCAATACAATTAAACTTGCAGATGAAGTTTCCTACAATCAGCGGAATAAGTCTTCATAATGCAGTTCATCTTGCAGATTTAGGTTTTTGCAACCAGCGAGATAAGTCTTCATTATGCAATTATTCTCCCAGATGCAGTTTCCTTCAAACCAGCGGCTCAAGTCTTTGTAACGCAATTAATCCCTCAAATGCAGTTTCCTGTATACCTCGCCCTGCAAGCCTAGCAGTCCTCAAGAAGCCGCAGACCACGTTCATTAGCAGAACTGTTGTGCGGCTGTAGTCAGATGGCACGTAAGATGCTCTAACTCACGATTACACGCTTGGCATGAGTACGCTCGCTCCTAGGTTGCGTGGCCAAAATGAATCTCAAAAAACCGCCAAGCTCGGCTAACTTACTCAGACAGCAGGAATCTAAAGAGGCAAAAACACTACGCGACGGAAACGAATGCTCCCCACTGTCACTGTTTGCGGAAAGCAGACTAGCTGTGCGGTTGCCTCTAGAGAGACTATTCTTTTGCTTTATTTTTTTATTCGCTAACGTAGCATAAAGCTACGGCCACGTAGTAAGTGGAATTGGGCAATAATATACCAAAAACAAATAATCACCTTCATTTTATAATGACCCGGTATTGTTTGTGCACGATGAACACAGTTGCTAGGCTCTAAATACAACTTTAATCTAAGATTTGACTGAGTTTCTAATGTGAAAACCAGAACAGAAGCATCGATGACTAATTTAAGGATTCTACGTACTGCTTCGGCCTGTCCATCATCTTGTACGTACTGTAGAATGTTTCTGTAAAATTCTTGCTGGCTATACTGTTGTGAAAAGTGAATGTCTTTCTATGAATCCCATATAAACCTGAAGTCAAGGCTAACAGGAGCTGTAAAGAGAAAATATGACTAACTGGCGTACCTTTATGATGATTTATCCGTATTGGGACTAGATAACCCTGGGGGCCTGATATGCTGCCCGTTACTGCTTTTATTTGCGTAGTTTGTGCACACGCTCCAACAAGTAAACTGTGTATAATTTCATACATACAGGAGCTTCTTATTGATGATAACTTTGTGACATTGACTAGTTAATACAGGGAAGATTCGATGCTTATTTTTCTGAACTAATGTCTACTAATAATTGTACTACTAGAGCTGTAGGGAGCATCTCTTATTTTAAATCTGCGTAATTTTCATGTAACTTATAATTTATAGTAAGTAATGAGGTTGCTGCAAAAGTAATGTCCGATTTAACAAATGTATAGGGCAAAAAAAAAAAACCTTTTGGCTCGCGTACCACGATCGAATGGGCTACATTTACGGTTCTGTAAGTTCCCTAGTGGTGGTAATAGTTGAGTTCTCTAAAAGAAAAGCTTTCAATGACGAAGAATCTATTTTTTATACGCTTTTTTTCTTTCAAAACGATATCACTAACTACTTCGGAAGCGGGAAAAGAGCCTCCTACTCCTTGTTCCATTCACTACATCATCTCCCTGAGTGCTTTGAACGGATTTAACCAGGGAGAAATAATAACGGGAGAACCAGACAGACATACGAAAAAAAAAGAACGCGCGTGAAATGACGTTTGTTTTTTCGGACTAAGCAGCCGCGGCGCTCGCTGCTCGTTTTCCTGCATATTATTATTTTTTAGCATATATATTTAGCCTATAAGATGCGGTCAGGAGGGTCATTCCACCGTGCCGATCGTTGCATTCGGAGCATACTCATTGCCAAACTTCAGCCTAAAATTTTAAAAGTTGTTTGATTAATCTGATATGGTTTTTGCCATAATAGTACCATGCAGTGTCTAATATTGCTAATGGAACTATCTCCAACTTTCTGTGATTATTGGTGTTTTAGCTATTTACTTTTAAAGTGGCGGTGATGATCGTTATTCAGATGAAACCTCGAGTTCACTAGTCCCATACTTAATATGGGAGTTATAGATGAAGGATTGGGCTATCCAAATGTGCAAAGGTTTTGTTAGGTACAGTTACCATTTTCTCTCAGAAGCCAAAGAAGCGGTGGAACGATCGTTAGAAAAACATCGTGACGATCGTTTAACTGCGAATTTCTTACCAAAAATAATATAAATAAAGCAATTAAACAATCTTTAATCTTAGGGTCTTAAAATGCATTTTACAATAATGTTTTTATATGTGAACATGCAATATATATGACTTACCACGATAATAGTTATATCAACTGACTATTAAAAATTTATAATTGGTTTCCATACGCAATCGCTAAGTAAAATAGTTTTGAAGCATAATGTTCATTTAGCACTATGGAAAATTATAAGTTGAATCTGTTGCATTCTACTGACTGTATTAAGGTTTTTTACAAAATGGTTTATCTTTGATAGAGTGTTACAAAAATTTAGTTTAATATTTTTTTGTTTTCGTTCCAGATTCTTAAAGTAGAGGTCTTCAGCTTTAATTTGGTATATATAAAAGCAACTTTTGGTGAATTTTCAAACTTTAGCCTCAGGTCGGCATCAGCGTGGTATGACCCAGGAAGTACTAGTACATACTACGTTCTATACGACAAGCATAGCTAGACCACTCCAATATTGATAATAAAATAATTTTATACACACAATGTTGAGCGTGTGCTGCAGCTGCTTGGTCCGAAAAAACCGTCATTTCACGCACGTTCTTTTTCTTCGTTATTATTACTCCACGGATTTAACTGTCGCACTTGCATTAACACCTTTATGGAATTCACAGAATAAAACTGCCTTCAAGTGACCTTTACCTGGGACAGATAAGGGTATAAAGTTGTTGAAAATTATTGGCAAACGTTATATAATCTTACAGGAAGTAGAACAAGTTAGACACAGAATTACTTTATATTTACAAGAAGAGGTTGAAAATGAAATAAATTCGGTCTGAAGAATTTTCTTCTGGAAATCGGACATTACTTTTGCACCATCCTGATAATTATCACCCTGTTCCAAGCTGGCATCTTCTTGGTATTTCCAGGTATAGTTGCCTAGCCCCTTCATACTTACAAGACTCTCATGACAGTGTTACACTTCGTGAAATATAGTTGGTGCATAGAACTTTTCAAGTTGCTTGGAAATACCTGGTGTACATAAGTTTAATTCCGTTAAAATGGGTTGATTTGAAAGAAAATACAGGTAACTTGATCATATATTTCAAACATTGCTGGAATATCCGATTCTTCTCACAGTATTTCTCCCAATTCTGAATGTCGTTGCAACAACTGTGATTGGATCCCGTCTTAAATGTACAAGCTTTAGAGCTTCCCAGAGTGCTTGTAGGACTGCTCCTCGTTCAAAATTTGTGAATTACCGCCTCCAAGGAGGTTATGTTTTTGTCGTGTTTATCTGTTTCTTTGTCTGTGTGTTTTCTTGTTTGTCTGTCACGAAGATAACTCAAATAGTTATGTACGGATCTTTACGAAATTTACAGGGATTGTTAGACCTGTTAGTAGTAACAGATGATTAACTTCCGGTCAAGATCCGGTCTACCATTTGTTTGTCGGCCTATTTTTTCTTAGTACCATAACTCAAAAAACTTATGAATGTATTTTTTATGAAATTTACATGCATGAGCTATTAGGTATACTACGAAGAAGAAATGGCCAAACTTTTTTGATGATCTGTTGGTTTATTATTTTTGTGTTTGATTTTATCCTTATTAGCAAAATAACGTAAAAAATTATGGATGGATTTTTATGAAATTTACGAGAATTGTTAATATTGTTAATAGATATAAATTATTACAGTTTGGTACTGATCGGTTTGTCTGTTTGACTAATGTTTGTCAGAATGTTTGTTAGCTGCATCACTCGAAACGTTATCAATTAATTTCAAGAAAATTACGGAAGCTATGATTACTGTTAAAAAACGCAAATGATGAGATTTTGGTGTTGACGGCGACAAAGGAAATCATGGTTTCAGAACCAGCTTGAAGTTTTCATTACCGCTGCCTTGCTTGGCAGAGGTATGCGCTCTCAGAGCGCTCTAGTTGTTTTCTCATCACGCCAATGCATACAATTCACAAAAGTATCATCTTTCTTTATCTTTCATATTTATTTAATTACTACAAGCAGTTTAAAGAAAATATAAAATATCATAAAAAATAGGTGTGGTTATATTCATCAATTGCTTTATTCACCTTGAGGAGTAATTTTTAGTTCAGCATACTAGGTATAGGTACTAAGCTCCTATCCCCTTATACCTACGCGGAATTCGCACCTTCTTTCATTTTGGTATTAACTGCTCCAATAAAGCGACTCTATCGCATCCTTTTGCTTCGCCGCACCCTTGTTCTTTCCATCTCCGCTATCGCTCACTCCGGGAACCATAATTCAAAACCCGAACATGATTGTTACAAGGCCCACACTAAAATGTTTAATTCGCATTGTTGAGTGAATGCTCAGTAGTATATTAATAAATATACTAATAAATATTAATTTATATTAATAAATATTAATTTGTTTTATGTTACAGATTATATTTTCAAAATTTCCAAGCCAGCCAGAAGCTGATAACAGCCAGAAGCCAGCTACTGCTTCAGCTAATGCCCTTTACATTATCTAACGTTAATTTTGCATTTCGAAGTTGTTAAAATGCTAGTACATATGTCTGACTGTCCTGCACGCATCAACAATTACCACTGATTTCTTTCCGAACTCTTTATATTAATTAAAAAAATTGATTTACACATTTACTAGTTGAAGTTCACTGATCTAAAACGGGTACGTTACATTACACATATACCTCTAGCGTAAATCTTTAATTCATCTTAACCTATGCGTGATATCTTGTACTTATACACTTATATTTCATCTTTCACATCATCTTTTTCCACACTTTTGAGAATTCCGATCACTTGCCAAAAGTTCACGACCACTTCGCGGCGCGTTCGCACAATAGCAAATACTGTTCAGTAACTTCCAGTATTGTACAATGCGATACTTCCAGCGGCCCCGCTGTTACATTTTCTATCGGGTCCTCGACCACCCGTCGGCAGTATTGGTCCATGACTGTTAATGAGATTTTATTTCGAACAGTTCTCTACTGTTTTATAACTGTCTAATGCTATATACAGTGAGTAGAAAAAGTATCTGGTACATTGATTTTTCGTATATCTCCAAAAATATCAAATTAATTTGAATGAAATTTACACTCAGTCTTTGGACAGATAATATCTATCTAAAAATAGAAGGAAAATGGAGATCCACTTAGATAACAAGTATGTATTAAAGAAAAATGAAATTACCCATGAGCAAGAGTATTTAGCACACTGTCAAATTTCATTCTTGAGCAGTGATTTCATCTTGCTTTCTTGTCATATAGCCATGTTGCAATATTTCAACCAATCAGCAGGCACCACCAGAGTTTCGGTTTGTTGCAACTTGCAGGCCAGTTGATAACAGCTCTCTGACGCTGCTCAGGGTGTTTCTTTCGATACTGTCTTAAAATCGGTAAAACAAATGAATTGAGTAATGATATACGCCAGGAAGCCATAGTAAGGCACCAAGATGAAACCTTTAGAACTTAATTTGGTGGTTAGTACAGTTGGGGCTATCGTGAGAAAGTGGAAAACAATGGGTGGTGTTACTAAAATCCTTCATTCTTCGTAAAAGTGGTCAGCCACGAAATTAAATGATGTTAATGTTCGATACATTACTCTCAAGGTGAAGAAGGATCCATTTGTGACTCGTTCAGAAATTCAGAAGGATTTACGGAAATCAGGTATCGAAGTAAGTAACGACACTATCAAGAGATCAGTAACTCGTTCCGGTCTGCATTCTAGATCAGTAAGAAAAACTCCATTGCTGAAACCTAAACATGTAAGAGATCGTTTAAAAATGTGAACGTGAAATGGAAGACTTCTGGAACAAAGTTTTTTTGGTCAGATGAAACAAAAATTGAGCTTTTCAGAAGAAACACGCGCACCCGTGTATGGGGAGAAAAGGGTGCAGAATATTAACCATCTAATACCATCCCCACTGTAAAATTGAGAGGTGGGCTGTGTGATGATTAGGGCTGCTTTTCTGCAAATAGAGTTGGGGGACTGGAAATCATAGAAAGGAAAATGAATACAGTAAAATACATGGAGATTTTATCCACGCATCTGCTTTAGAGTGCCACATATTTAGGATTGGACCGTGATTTTGTCTTCCAGCAAAACAATGATCCAAAGCACAGGGCTAAAAAAAAAACGACGAAATGGTTCAATGATAATGGGATCTGTGTTCTCAAGTGGCCTAGCCAAACACCCGACCTAAATCCAATTGAGCATCGGTGGAAAACTTTGAAGTTTAGGGTGCATGCAAGAGATCCCAAGAATATCAGAGAATTAAAGAAAGTTTGCGAAGAAGAATGGCTTAAACCACCAGCTAACACTTGTAAGAAACTAGTAAACAGCTATGGAAAGCGTTTGGAGGCTGTAAGGTAAAACAAAGAATATGCAATTAAATATTAGTAAATGTGTTGAATACTTTTGCATCAGGGTAATTTGATTTTTCGTTAATAAAATGTTGTTATCCAAGTGTACTTTTATTTTCCTTCTATTTTTAGATAGATATTGTCTGTTGAAAATTGAGTGTACATTTCATTCAAATTGATTTGATATTTTTGGAGTCATACAAAACAAATCAATGTACTAAATACTTTTGCTACTCACTATCACGTTTCTATGGTTTCCTAACCAATCCATGTTTTTCTGAACACTTGTGGTGGTTCCTTGACCATCCTAAGATTTTCGGAATACTTTCTAACTATTTTCCGCCACTTGTCAGCACTGCCACAACACTGGCAATAACCAGATTTTCAACACTTTTCTGCTGCTCCCGGACCACCCTACCTTATTTGCAACACTTTAAACGGTTCACTGATCAATCTACAGTGTTTGCAACCCTATTTTACGCTTCCGTAACCACCTGTCGGCACTGTCACCCCATGACACTTATGACTACAACAGGTGTTAGGCACCACGCAGGCTAGCGAACCTCACGGACATGAGAACTGTCGCAGATCCGACGGAGTTAGGTTCGCGACTCTCCCAGTTCACTCGCGACTACCGCGGTAATTATAGCACGTACTGCTGCATTGCGCGCTACACATTCGCTTCT
>LQNS02000228.1:3426158-3446072 GCA_001587735.2 Parhyale hawaiensis
ACAAACAAACGGATGGACATATCTTCACCAAAAGTTAATCATCTGTTCCTCCTAACATACCTAACAATCCCTGTAAATTTCATCTAAATCGGTTCATAACTTTTCTGAGTTATTTTGGTGACAGACAGACAAACACGACGAAAACATAACCTCCTTGGCGGAGGTAATAAAGCAATTAAACAAGCTTTAATCTTAGGGTCTTAAAACGCATTTAAACAATAATGTTTTTATATGTGAACATGCAATATATATGACTTACCACGATAATAGTTATATCAACTGACTATTAAAAATTTATAATTGGTTTATAATTGCTTTGAAGCATAATGTTCATTTAGCACTATGGAAAACTATAAGTTGAATCTGTTGCATTTTACTGACTGTATTAAACTTTTTTTACAAAATGGATTTTCTTTGACAGAGTGTTACAAAAATTTAGTCAAATATTTTTTGTTTTCTTTAAAGATTCTTAAAGTAGAGGTCTTCAGCTTTAATTTGGTATATATAAAAACAACTTTTGATGAATTTTCAGATTTTAGCCTCAGGTCGGCATCAGCGTGGTATGACCCAGGAAGTACTAGTACATACTGTACGACAAGCTGTTATATACGCGTTTCGCACATATAACATTCCAATGTGTCAGCCTTAACTTTCAAATGAATAAGATGCATTCTTTGTGTCACAAGTTCATGCCTAGCGGATGTAGCCTCCGCCAGCTTTCAGGTCACAGAGCTTCTAAGATAAAGAACTTAAAAGGTTTTATGACACCGTGCAAAATGTGCCGGTGTACCAGCACAGCCTCTGAGTGACATGCGTAATTTCTCAATGACTTCCCGCCGGAACCTACATCGGTAAAAGCTGTCTGTCAAAGCCTGTAGCCAGAGTCTCGAAGATATTTGTTATGCTTGTAAACATAAAGTAATTTACCTACGGACTTCCAACTCGAATCCGGCGGAAGCTACCGGTGTTCTAATGAAGCCGGGATTTACCGGGATTTAAAGGTATTAAAAGCGCTTGCACGATCAAGCGTCAGCTTTATTCGGTACTTGATAATTGTAGTACCAACATTGCCTACGGCATTCTGCTTGTAACACTATTTAGATGTAGACCATGTACTCAGTTATCTGCATCTATCAAGTAGCATGCTTGCTACTCATTATTATTGGATTATATCTTATAAGTCTTGTATAATAAGATGTAAATAAACAAGAAGATCTTTACGAGATTCCTTCACCATCCAGCACTGTAGCCTGATAACTATTACTCGGCCTTGAAGTTCACTCTCACAACCAAGTACAGTGACGAACTCAACACGAACTCAATAAGAACGTCACATCACCAGAACTACAATATATAATACAAGCATAGCTAGAGCACTTCAATATTGATAATAAAATAATTTTATACACACAATGTTGAGCGTGTGCTACAGCTGCTTAATTGGTCCGAAAAAACGTCATTTCACGCACGTTCTTTTTCTTCGTAGGCCTGTCTGGTTCTCCCGTTATTATTACTCCATGGATTTAACTGTCGCACTTGCATTAACACCTTTATGAAATTCGTAGAATAAAACTTCCTTCAAGTGACCTTTACCTAGGACAGATAAGGGGATAAAGTTGTTGAAAATTATGGGCAAAAGTTATATAATCTTACAGGAAGTACAACAAGTTAGACACAGAGTTACTTTATATTTATAAGAAGAGGTTAAAAATGTAATAAATTCGGTCTGAAGCATTTCTTCTGGAAATCGGACATTACATTTGCACCATCCTGATAATTATCACCCTGTTCCAAGCTGGCCTCTTCTTGGTATTTTCAGGTATAGTTTCCTAGACCCTTCATACTTACAAGACTCTTATGACAGTGTTACACTTCGTGAAATATAGTTGGTGGATAGAACTTTTCAAGTTGCTTGGAAATACCTGGTGTACATAAGTTTAATTCCGTTAAGATGAGTTGATTTGAAAGAAAATACAGGTAACTTGATCATATATTTCAAACATTGCTGGAATATCCGATTCTTCTAACAGTATTTCTTCCAATTCTGAATATCGTTGCAACAACTGTGATTGGATCCCGTCTTAAATGTACAAGCTTTGGAGCTTCCCAGTAGTGCTTGTAGGACTGCTCTTCGTTCAATATTTGTTAATTACTTCCTCCAAAGAGGTTATATTTTTTGTCGTTTTTATCTGTCTATTTGTCTATCTGTGTGTTTTCTTGTTTGTCTGTCACGAAGATAACTCTAATGTTATGAACGGATCTTTACGAAATTTACAGGGATTGTTAGGCTTGTTAGTAGTAACAGATGATTAACTTCCGGTGAAGATCCGGTCTACCATTTGTTTGTCTGCCTATTATTTTTTCTTAGTACCATAATCCAAAAGCTTATGAATGTATCTTTTATGAAATTTAAATGCATGAGCTATTTTTATCCTTGTTAGCAAAATAACGTAAAAAATTATGGACGGATTTTTATGAAATTTACGAGAATTGTTAATATTGTTAAAAGATATAAATTATTACAGTTTGGTACTGATCGGCTTGTCTGTTTGACTAATGTTTGTCAGCATGTTTGTTAGCTGCATCACTCGAAACGTTATCAATAAATTTCAAGAAAATCACCGAAGCTATTATTACTGTTAAAAAACGCAAATGATGAGATTTTGGTGTTGACAGCGACAAAGGAAATCATGGTTTCAGAACCAGCTTGAAGTTTTCATTACCGCTGCCTTGCTTGGCAGAGGTATGCGCTCTCAGAGCGCTCTAGTTGTTTTCTCATCACGCCAATGCATGCAATTCACAAAAGCATCATCTTTCTTTATCTTTCATATTTAATTACTAAAAGCAGTTAAAAGAAAATATAAAATATAATAAAAAATAGGTGTGGTTATATTCATCAATTGCTTTATTCACCTTGAGGAGTAACTATTAGTTCAGCATACTTTAAACTACTGTTTACTATGCAAAAATAGAAGTCACTGAGAAATCACTAAAACGCGGACAGTTTTGTCTGTGCACCAAGTATTTTCAACTAGAGGAAGTAATTACCAAACTGCTCGTTTATTCTGGCCTTAACTTCCAGGTAGGTACTAAGCTTCTATCCCTTTATACCTACGCGGAATTCTCACCTTGTTTCATTTTGGTATTAACTGCTCCAATAAAGCTGCTCTATCGCATCTTTTGTTTCACCGCACCCTGTTCTTTCCATCTTCGCTATCGCTCACTCCGGGAACCATAATTTAAAAACCCGAACATGATTGTTACAAGGCCCACTCTTAAAAAGTTTAATTCGCATTGTTAAGTGAATGCTCAGTAGTATATTAATAAATAGACGCACCATGGCTTTATGAGAGTGAAATTCTTATTTGTTTTATGCTACAGATTAAATTTTCAATATTTTCAGGCACTGTAATAGCCAGCTGCTGCTGCTTCAGCTAATGCTCTTTACATTATCTAACGTTAATTTTGCATTTCGAAGTTGTTAAAATGCTAGTACATATACCTGATTGTCCTGCACGCATCAACCATTGCCACTGATTTCTTTCCGAACTCTTTACATTAATTAAAAAAAGTTATTTACGCATTTACTAGTTGAAGTTCACTGATCTAAAACGGGAACGTTACATTATAAATATACATCTAGCGTAAATCTTTAATTCGTCTTAACCTATGCGTGATATCTTGTACTTATACACTGATATTTCATCTTTCACATCATCTTTTTCCACACTTTTGAGAATTCCGATCTCTTGCAAAAAGTTCACGACCACTTTGTGGCGCGTTCGCACAATAGCAAATACCGTTCAGTACTTCCAGTATTGCACAATGCGACACTCCCAGCAGCACCGCTTTTACATTTACTATCGGGTCCTCGACCACCCGTCGGCAGTATTGGTCCATGACTGTTAATGAGATTTTATTTCGAACAGTTCTCTACTCTTTTATAACTGTCTAATGCTATATACAGTGAGTAGCAAAAGTATTTGGTGCATTGATTTTTCGTATATCTCCAAAAATATCAAATTAATTTGAATGAAATTTACACTCAGTCTTTGGACAGATATTATCTATCTAACAATAAAAGGAAAATGGAGATCCACTTAGATAACAAATAGCTACTTATTAACGAAAAATCAAACTACCCTAAAGCAAAAGTATTTAACACATTTACTAATATTTAGTTGCATATACAAAACAAATCAATGTACCAAATACTTTTGCTACTCACTATCACGTTTCGATGGTTCCCTAACCAATCCATGTTATTTTGAACACTTGTGGCGGTTCCTTGACCATCCTATGATTTTCGGAACACTTTCTAACTATTTTCCGCCGCTTGTCAGCACTGCCACAACACTTTTCTGCTGCTCCCTGACCACCCTACCTTATTTGCAACACTTTAAACGGTTCACTGATCAATCTACAGTGTTTGCAACCCTTTTTTACGCTTCCGTAACCACCTGTCGGCACTGTCACCCCATGACACTTATGACTACAACAGGTGCTAGGCACCACGCAGGCTAGCGAACCTCACGGACATGAGAACTGTCGCAGATCCGACGGAGTTAGGTTCGCGACTCTCCCAGTTCACTCGCGACTACCGCGGTAATTATAGCACGTACTGCTGCATTGCGCGCTACACATTTGCTTCTTTTCTTTCTTTTTTTATGTGTGTGTGTGCGCGAAACTTTTGCCCTTTCTGCCCGGGCCAGATGTGATGCAAATGACGGTGGCGAGTACATACACACAGCGGACCAGATTCTCCTCTCTTTTGCGACGAGCTCCTCAACGACTTGAAGGAAAAAAGCGATAGTGTTTCTTTCAAGCGACGCACACACGAGTTACAACCGACAGGGCGCAACAACACTCTGACAGTGTCAGAGTTTTCGTTGTAAGATATGACCTGCAGCACCTACTTTTTGATTAGCAAAACTGCAACTCATATCTCACAAAGAGAGCTGCCACTCCACTACACGCCATACTTAGCGAACAGACGAATTATGGAGTCAAGGGCACTTCTTGTAACTGAATGACACTGTTATAACTAAAGTTACTCCTCTCTGTCTTTGCTATAGTAGAGCGCATAATTGGGTTTCCGTAGAAAAATAAGATTATTTATTTTAACAATTTATTTTGCAACGTAATTGTTGATCTCTTTAGTAATGTACCGGTATATGGTAGTACACTGTTTCGTGCATGAAGTGTATTAACCCTTTCTTACCTAAGGCGCCTTTTTGTGACCACCTTGCGGATGATTTCGCATGATCTGCGCGTTTTTGTGACTACTTTTTGACGTGATCCTGTTATCAATCAACCGTGATCAGTGGTGAAAATTGACCGCACCGCGATTTCCTCCGCGGGCTGATCATGCGTGATCAAAGAGTGATTCCAGCCGTTGGACAAGTAAAAATTCAAAAATTTGAAATGTAAGTTTGTGATGTTTACTTATAATTTGGGATAAATTCGATAATGTTGGTTGGTAGTATGACTCTCAGAATTGTAGTTTCGTAAGTTTTATGCCTGTGCATGTTCAAAATGCGTAATATACTACTAGTTCACTTATGGATTGACTTCAAAGTAAATAAAAGTTCCGAAGAAATCCATTCTCCACCATTTTCCGTAAAAACATGATAGAAATCTATTTTCGAAAATAAACGTGGCGTCTCTGGTTTGTTAACATAATCATTGACCATACTTGTGCTTTTCAGTGATCACGGTGATTCTGATCACGAGGGTGGCCATGAAATGACGCCTCAAGATTGTGCTGATTCGCGTAAAGGGAGGGATTTCTCCAATCGAACGGCGGCGGGGTAGTGGCGCCTTTTTTTTCCGGTACGTCAGCGCACATGTGCTCCGACCTCCACAGGTATTGGTGTCAACGCTAACGCGCTACAATTTTGCGAATCCCGTTGCGCCGCGCGCCCTTGTGTTCTGCGCTAGCAGCGATACATTCCTAATGCGCACAGGTAAATCTTAAAACGCCGTTTACGATATTAATGCGACGAGATTAAATATAGTCTCAAATAGCTAATACAGTTTTAAAATGGCACCAAGCATATATTTGCTGTTGCAATTTTTAACAGTGTACAAAAAAGTATTCTTTTTTACCTTAAGCCCCGCCCCCCCCCCACCTCCACTCGAACCAAGAATTTTGGTCCAGTGACCTGAGACATATTAATGCAGTGTCAACCAAATGGCCGTCGCGTCAATCCTACGAACTCGCCTGGATTTAGTGTTATTAATGTATTACAAAAACAATCAATGCACTGTGTATCATCTAAGTCCCATCACCAAAACACCAACGACTTCGCAGAAGCCCGATGCCCAGTCAGTAAACCACAATGCTTCAAAGGCGTGTTGCAGTCACAACCACAATACTTGAGAAGCGTGTTGCAGTCACAACCACAATAGTTGAGAAGCGTGTTAATTGCAGTCACAACCACAGTACTTCAGAGGAGTGTAGCAGTCACAACTGGAACCAACGTACGTGTGCACCTTACAGCCGGTGACCCACCTCAGTGGATTAGCTGCATGATACACAATAATATATTAAACTGCTTGCCTACCCTCACTTGCTCTTTCATCGTAGTCCAGCAGGGTAGTAGCAGCAGCAGTGGCACACCTCTACGGTTCTATCTTTTCACTGGCCTGCGGTCGCCGCGGCTTAGGAGGTTTAATAGAAGTAGGTAACAAAGCCACATTTTGCCACCTGGCCAGATTTTCTTCTCAATTTTCTTATAGCTGATCCCTTCCCACAAATCACTGGCTCCCAGCCAGTCAGCGATTTAGCTTCCGATCTCTTTAACTATTGCTACCTCCCTCTCATGACCCCTCGGCCTCGTTACTGAGCCCTTCCGAGAACACTGCCAGGTCTGTCATTGGAATATTTGAGAAAACTCATGATGATCATGGGAAAAAAATGTGCATTGGCAACCCTGGGTGCGGAAGGACAGATACACAGACACGATGAACACAATACTTCCAAGTGGATGTACCTCGGGCTGTTACTAATTCCAAGCAGGTTTCCTGAGCTGCAACAGTGCCACCCATTGCTCAGATATCGAGCGTCCGTCTCTAACAATTCACACACAAAGTCCCCTTATAAACATCGTTTCGGGCCACGGTAAACGTATACCTTGCTAATGTTAACAGCGGCCCAAACAGACGTGAAGTCAGCAAGCCTCCGCAGCTTGTGGCACACTGACTCTTCCGTCACTGGGATGATGCTCCACAAGTTCACATTTTTTCGTGGCTGAGACCGCATCTGTTATTTACCTTCGTGTCTAAAACGCGCGGCATAGATATGAACCAAGATATTAAGATCGTAATCTAATAATTTATTACCCGGCAGTAGCATGTATGTGGATTTTCCTCCAAAGAAGTAAGTGATGCAGTGATCATTTGTTCTTGTCTACGGTAAAAAGCTTTTATATCTGCAGGGAATGATGTATCTGGGCAGCCCTCACTAATGATGTTTTAACGCAGCTAACTTTGCAATGATCGACTGGCGGAGCTCATTTTAGGTCGTCTTATTTTGCGTCATTAGGTGGGTATATTAGGGCCTGTTCGTTCGTTATCTGAAACGCCGGAACGTCCGATTATTTATGTTGCCACGGGGACGTCTTCGGGTTGCCCAGTACCGCATGCAAAGTGGGAAAAATTGATAAAAAAAAAATCTGAGCGACTTCTGTAGTCATGTCACTACGGCAGGTCCTAATTGGACAAATCTAATATCTCTTTCAATTTGAAACGAGTTTCAATTCTCAACGTTGTAAATTTTAAAGCGGTACTCCAACAGGTTTAATTTGAAGTCACAGCCACAGAAACTTTTGTTCCAAGAACATGAAACGTTTTCATGTTTCGACTCTCGTGTGCAGCGGACTTGCTAGTGACACTTACGAAGCAATCTAACTTGAGGGCAACATTTTTTTAAAAGTATTTTTGGGTAGGCGCACAGTTGCGCTGACAATGACGCAACGAAACAGTCTGGCTATTTGCTCAGTGAACACGCTCGCAACACTAGCGTGTGGCTCGGCCTTTAGGTGTCTACAAGATGAAAACAGTTCGTTAAATGTTTTGTAAGTACTTAATTATTACGTGTTTTTTTTTTATTGAAACTGCAGTAATTAGGCTACCCTTCGGTTTGGGGGATGTCCCACTACGACCCGTTCGATGTATGCAATTTTTTTTACTAGAACTATTTACTCTTGATAATTTTTTTTTTTTTGGGGGGGGGGGCGTGCTGCCACTACGACGCGCTCGATACCAGAAACTATTTTTTTTTCTGTTAAATACACTGCTGTTGATCCTAGTAAGCAAAGAGAGGTGACGTTACGCTCTTTGCTTCCTGGTCCAAAATCTTAATAACTTGTGCCTTTTGATAGTATTCAAAATTCCTCAATTTTCATGTAAGCCGTTCATAACTATTTGAGATATGCTGCTAACAAACATTATGACAAACATAAGTCAAACACACAAACAGACTAACCGATTATGACCAAAATTTAATAATTTACGTCATTCAACGTTTCTAACATTTCCTGTAGATTCCATAGAAATCTATCCATAACTTTTTGTGTTATTGTGCTAACAAGCATAAAATCAAACGTAGCGACAAACGAACACACAGATCACCCACAAATTTGGTCACTCACTCTTCGTAATATACCTAATAACTCATATAAATTTTGTGAAAATCCGTCCGTAACTTTTTGAGTTATGGTCTTAAGAAAACAAAGGCAGACAAATAAACAGACAGATGAACGGATGTTCGCTAAAAGTAAATCATCTGTTATTGTTAATATGCCTAAAAATTCCTGCAATTTTCGTAACGATCCGTCAACAACTTTTGAGTAATGTCGGTAACAAACAGAATAACAGATGAACACAACAAAAACAAACTTCATCTGCGGAGGTAACAATTAACGTGTGAGCCGGTCTCAAATGGGTGGCCATGATAGACACTAGAACGAGTATCTTCATCTTTGCATCCGAATGCGTTGCTGTGTCCACTTAAACGACCAGAAGTGAAAAGATTTGAACTTACGATTCCTTCCAAATATGAAGAGACGTCCGAAATTTTACTAACGACATATGCTGAGCAAGGTGGCGATTGACGGCTTACCTTTTGGCACCATGCTTTGTAAACCCAAAGTTCTGCTTACAAGGGCTCAATAAAATATCCGGATGATCAGCAAAGGAAACCAATTCATTTGACCCTCATGTTAACCTAAATTTGAAAGCGAGTTCACAGGGCAGTCAACTGCTGAGGCAACCAGTGAGAGCACGCGGAATATATTGCGCAAAAATTACCAGCCTTTTTACACGAGGAAATAAATGGTCCCATTATCCAATACCAGAGAGCTCAGAGGCCAACAGTTGTCCATGGTTACGAGCACTACTCAATAGATGGTACGTGGTGCGCAAAAATAAATGCTTGTACTATAACACCCATTTGCATCACAAAGAATTTCAGTTAGAAATCTGTGATGATAGACTTTAAAGAATAAAACACTGTGGTGACTGCGATGGCAATTTCTCCCGTGAAATTGATGCTACTGTTTGTTTACAAAATTAAGCGCAATTGACCGGCCAGTCATGATAAATAATAATACTGATTTACAGCGAAATTTAGGCAAACGTAAAAATAAGCTGTTTTAACCTAATATTGGGGTAGATACTGATTTCAGATTTCACCGCCTCTAGTTTTTTAGATATAGGTAGTGTACAAAACTTGAATAAAACTTTATATTCTACTGGATCAGGGCTGCAGTGACGGAGATTTTTCCCCAAATGTGGTCATTTCAGGGTGCCAGAGGAATTGGCAGACCAATTTTGGGAAACTTACGTTGCTTAACAATTGGAATTGTATAATAAATTAACTAATTATGGCACAATTTGGATATAATATTAAGCTTTATATAACGGCTGGTCTTGCTTCATTTTTCGACGTGCAAAATAAGTTGTGCTGCTGCAAAAATGTACCAGGCTCGTTCACCATGCACGGTTTGCCACACAATTGCTCAGACTGGCATCTTTTCATAGACTCATCCAAGCGAAGTCTCAAGACTGCCGCAGTGCGAGAATAAATACCCCAGCGTACCCAGTGCCTCTCTGTCCAGGTAAAGAAGTCATATGACAACAGGGAGCTTCTTTTGGTAGTGGTCAAATGCAACCAGCATTCCGTGAAAGCCGTGGACAAAAACTGTGCTGCCTTCCAACACTTGTATACAGTGTACTCCAGGGTCTCAGTGTTGCTTAGCTGGAGGAGGGCCTCAGATCCGCGAAGTGTTAGTTATATTCAGAAAGTTTAGGCCTCCGTTGAAGTGCTGAAGGATACTGACTTTGAGGGGCGGTCTTACCTTAAATAAACTGAGAGCATGGGAAGCATTCTTAAGTCAGTCTACAGTGCTTTCTTGGTAACAAACGGCTACCAGGTTATCAAGACTGTGTTGAGAAGTTGTTACAAACCTACAAGGATATGGACTACCGAATGTCATTCAAAATTCACTTTTTACACTTTACCTCAGCTTTCTGTCTCCGAACCTTGGAGATGTGGATGATACATAACAAGGGAAAAAATCCCAACAAGACATTACAATGATAGAGAGCAACTGCCAAGGGAAGTGGAACCCCAGCACGATGGGAGACTTCTGCTGAATGCTCTTGCGTGACATCCTAGAGCCAAAATACACCAAATTATCCAGGAAAACAAAAAATACATACTGTATGCTAAACTATTAATAGCTTGGACTGTGTAATCCACGCACCTTAATTCCTTCACTGTTCTTTATCTATGCTGTTTCATCTATAATTCTGTTGTAACAGCTGAAATGAGAACGTTATGTATGCGCCGTATGCTAAGAAGAGGGAATGAGAAAGCAAGAAAACTAGAGATGATAGAGCAAAACTGTTTAGAAATTCGAATTCAGCACATCCAAATTAGTAAAAGGCATCTATTCACATCTTTGCCTCAGATCAATGTTTTTTTTGTAGACTAGTGCAATCAGCATGATGCGTCCTCAAATGTTTTGCAAGGCGAGAGAAGAGAGTTCGCTGGTTTTCTGGAGCTCTTTCGCTTTAGCGACACACTCCAAACTTGCAAGCTCGCTGATCTAACTATCGTCGTCTTTTTCCCCATTTAATTTTTATTAATACTTGAGAGCACCCGCCGCTATAGCTCTTGACATAACTGTACAAAGTAATAACTAATGGGAGCAGTGACCGCTGGGAGACCTTGAAGTTACCCTAGCCCTTCGGGACGTCATTCCTTCGTGCCTAATTTACATCCTTCCGCTTGCATTTTCCTGCTGATGTTACATACCTCAGTTCATTCTCTTCTTTCCCGATTACTGTTCTAGGCTATGCGCATTGATCCTGTGTGACAAGACCCTCCTGCATGGGTTTCACATATTTATCGAAATGCTATTTTTTTTCTGCTCCCGTGGGATCGCTTCTTTTTTCGTGGAAACATTAGGCCCAAACTACTCAATATAATCATACAAGAAGTAAAAACCTATTAAAACTTCTAATCAAACACGGGTTTGTACTTGATCCCGTAAGTAGCACGAGACAAAGTACTGGTATTTCTCCGACGGTTACTGCAGTTAGGCAATTATTATCATAACAAATTCGCAGCTCGAATGTTCTTGGAGTAGCGCCAAGACTCAGGGGGTACATACATAACAGTCATTTGTCTCGCGAAGGTGTAAAAAATTCGGAAGTAAAAGCTAACACAGTAAGCAAAGCGCACACAAACAAATGACGCGTGCGCATTTTTCGATGTGTAGTGACTCGAGTTGGTAGATGACAGGTTTCGGTTAGGAAATTACGACTGTCCTTTGCTGAATGATTACAGATGGCGATCGTTAGTACTCTTCCCTTATGTATATATTGTTTTTGCGGAAACGTCATTGTTTACGATAAATATTCGTATTTTATCACTTGTAAAAAAATGTTCGAAGTTGGAAGTGCATCTGCTCAGCAATTAACGCACTGATGTTTTCAAGACATTCTGTCAAGCCTTGATATATACGAATTCGATCTAGCGTAATAAATTGGTATGTGAAATTCATCGTATATTTTTCGCCGATACCCAGTCTTATTTACTTGCAGTTGACGATTCCCATTAAGTTGATGATGCAGATTCCACCTTATAGCTATCGGTTTTAAATACATTATTATTAGTGAATTATGATTATTTTACAATTTTAATAGCATGTGGCATTGTTTATAAAATCTTCCTATAATATTGATGAAAGCCCCGCGAACTTTGAGTCTACTTTGGAGTTTTGCGAAACCTGTGTAATGGCGTTAGACGGCATGTGTCAGCTTACCTGAGTTAACTGCACAACCGCATATTCTCAAGGCATCTTTTTGTTACCACCTTGTGGATGATTCCGCCTGATTTCGCATGATCTGCGCGTTTTCGTGATCACTTTTTGACGTGATTCTGATAGCAATCAACCGTGATCAGTGGTGAAAATTGGTCGCAGCGTGATTTCCTCTGCAGGCTAATCATGAGTGATCAGTGAGTGATTCCAGCCGCTGGACAAATAAAAATTCAAAATCTGAAATGCAAGTTCGTGATGTTTTCTTATATTTCGGGACAAATTGAATAATATTATGATTGTTTCTAATATTGACTTCCAGAAATGTAGTTTCGTTAGTTTTATGCCTGTGTATGTTCAAAATGCTTTAAATAGCTACTGCTAGTTCACCTATGCATTGATTTCAAAACAATGGAAAGTTCCCTAGAAATCCATTCCCCACCAGTTTTCGTAAAAATACGAGAGAATTTTAAGTTTCGTTTCTAGACATGGCGTCTCGGGTTTCTTTACAAAATCATTGACCGTTCTTGTGCTTTTCAGTGATCACGAATGTGGCCACAAAAAGACGCGCCTTTACTGACCTCGTTGCGTATACGGTAGTGATGTCACGCGAAAATAAACTGTACCAGTCTATGCGATGATTATTCAGCAGTGGTATTGCATGTAGCGCATTATATGCTGCAAGAACTACTAGAGAAGTGCACGACACTGGACAACAAAGAAAACTGCTCTGAGTTTGTTTCTCAACTGATAAAGGGTAACTCGGATGTGCTGAATACAAAAATCACTCTCGTTTCTTTTTGTATCAGGTAAGGCTTTTGCGCTACGCCAATTATAAAACAAATCCGATCCTATAACAAAGAAGTTCTCAGGTCAAGAACGCAAATAAGCTTAACCTTTTCCTTCCACACGGGAACATCGGTTCCCGCATCAAAATTTTCATGATTGAAACCAGCGCGTTGTTTCTCGCTCTGGAAATTTGGACAATATATTTTACTATCCGTCTGAAGTCAGTGCTTGTATTTTATTTACGACTGAATGAAACGGGAGGTGGAGCTCAAGTGAATGAAAGGGTTAAAAAGTTTTCAACTGAATTAGATGATGCACCGATTCCCAAAAGTTGATCTGGTTGAGGGAAACCACTCTAATCAAGTCAACATTCCCAGCTATCGCTTCATGTTTTTCCGTTCTCGTATACTTCTAAGAGTGTTTTCGCTTTGTGTAATTTTGGCAGTAGCTATCGAAATGCGCGCAACTTTTTGACGCATAGAAGGTTAATGTTGTTTAACTAAATGATATGGCTTCTGGGAGATCTTTCAAGAATACGTTGTACTTTGCTACACCTGCGAATATAATGTTCATGCCAGGGATCCATTCAAAAGCTTCATTAAGTGTGCTTACTATGTGTACAATCAACCACTACAGTGTGCAGAAATGTTATCGATTTCGCAACAATATTTGATTTTTATAATCGGTAGAGCACAAAATCCTGACCTGGTCCAGACAAATTTGAATTCTTTTAGAATTCAGCGCATCGAAATTGCCCTTAATTTGGTGAAAAATTGAGACTTCAGCTACCTTACCTTGGTGAGTCTTCGGACGAGCTCCAGGTGCCGTTGAGCACGTCACCCGTCTTGCACAGAGGTAATGCTGCCAATAAAGTATGTTTTTTTTTTTTTTTTTTGCGGGCATTTTCGTTTAGTGGTAAACGGGCTTCATGAAACTTGTGACCGGATTCCTTTTATGAACATCATATTCGCTGCAGATGTAAGAAAGTACAACAGATGTTGTATGCTCAAAATGATTTAAATACAGCTAGTTCAGTTGTGGATTGGCTTAAAAATAAATAAAGGTTCATAAGAAATCCATTCCCTACCATTTTCTGTAATAATACAATAAAAATATATTTTTCGAAAATTGACATGGCGTCTCTGGTTTGTTTACAAAATCGTTGGCCGTTCTGATACCTTTCAGTGATCACGATAATCATGATCACGGTGAATCTGATCACGAGCGTGGCCGCAAAAAGACGCCTTATGTTTCGAGAATCGAGATCATACGTTATACAGTAGGCTTGATTGCCCTACATTCGTAAAACATTTTCTGTAACCAACAATATTGAAACTTGAAGTTCCATTATTCAATTCACTGCCAATTTCATTTTTACACCTTTCTGCAGGAAATTCAATATGGCATCAGCAGTTCACGACAGAAACGCTGTATACCAAGGAGTAAAAATAATTCTTTTATTCCCTGGCTGTCGACATTTTACGTATCTAAAATTTCCCCATTTTGGGGGTCTTCTCTTCGAGAGTTTTTTTTCCCTATTGAGAGTTTCTGCTCGAGAAGTTCTCATGCATAAGGCGCTAATATATTCTTTTCCAAGTTTATCTACCTGTTAGCAACATAACTCAAAAAGTTATGGAGGGAGAGGGAGATTTATGAAACTTACATGAATTGTTAGAAATTTACAGGAACTGGGACGAATGTCACGAGGAACAAATGATTGCATTTGTGGGACAATCCGTCAACCTGTTAGCAACATAACTAAAAAAAAGTTATGAACGGATCTTCACGAAATTTACAGGAACTTATGCTGAAGCTACACTAGGCATTCGTAAGAACAACGTCAGTCCATTTGACTGACTTCGTCACCATTTTTCTGTATTTTATCATTGCGTTTCTTGGCGGATGGTCTGCGCTGGAACACAAGCTCCAGTTGTTTCATTTACTGGTGATGACACGAGACACAAAGCACTGCGCAGCAAAAACATTAAGCTAGTTCGGAATATACGACTATTGAAACTACTTTGCTACAGTGTGCCCATGTGGTTGCCTAGCTTTGGATACCACACCAGGGTATCACACCCATGAGCTCCACGAGTATTTTTTTACACGCCAGAGTAAAAACTTACGAAAAGAAAGATACTAAATATCTTAACGCTCGCAAAGTTTTCTTACTCAAATGTATTTATCGAGCATTTAGCGAGCAGTGCCGCCAGTCCTCACATGCATTAGAGCGCGAGGCGGGGCCCGCCGCCTTCACTTCCTTAGTTCTAGCTTCCCTCCGTATAAAACTAGCTAGGTACATAAAGCAGTTTACTCCTCCGTTTCCACAACAAGGCGTTCTCGCAGAGAAAGATAGAAGGGACTTAAAATATATCGATAAAAACGTGGAACCCACGCACGAGGGTGTTCCTGCACAGGACTAACGCGTATGGGAACAAGTCGGAAAAGAACATGAAGATAACGAAACAGCGTCGGTAGGAGTATGAAAGTGGAAGGAAGTAAAGTGCGTAGAAAGGAAAGGAGTTTCGAAGGCCAGGCGAATATAGCCTACAAGGGCCCCTGCTTTCCGTAATGCCCTATACAAAGCATTTTTTTAAGGCCGCTCCACACGAGAACTTTTCTCCCTACATTCCCTATTACGTTGCCGCCAGTACGGCTGCGGCTTGTCCATTATTATGCCGCCCAACAAATTGTACCAATGTACGCCCCCACTGCAACCATTTCGTTACAGCAGGTGCCAATTCGACCATCTTTCTTAATTCTGAGTTTTAGATTGTTACGACTTACGACACACATTTTAAAGCACTGTTCTATCACGGTACGGTACCGTACGTCACGGCCATAGAAACCTGCGCTCCAGAACGTTCCCGTGTTTCGATGCTCATATGAAGGGGTCTTTCAATCCTATTTTGAGGCTTTGCGGCTCGTAGTCCTGACCCAGTAGTTAGTTATAGTCAGACAGTTTGGGCCTCAGTTTCCGAGCAAAACGATATCACACAGGAAAGAGCAAGGGACATATAGTATGCCGATATAAACGGGGAGCCCATGCACGAAGGTGTTCCCGCAGAGGATCAACGCGCATGGGAACAGCAAGTCGGGAAAGAAGAGGACGATCAGAATAAAGCATGAGCAAGTAGGAGTATGAAAATGGAAGGAAGCAAAGTGGGCACGGAAGACAGACGTCTCGTCGGCCTAGCTAGTGGCCAAGGTAACCTTCACGAGCCCCCAGGGGTCGCCGCGCCCCTTAACATAGAATGGGCGAACCTAACCATATGGCTCATCCTACACCCCCTGAGGAGGACCCAGTAGTTGATCGGGAGCCATTTCAGTTAATGTAATAATGATGGAATTTATTTTTCAGTCGGGCCCCAGGTATCTTTTTTTTAGAGATTATAAAACCTTTTCAGATGAAAGAGGGTGTCGAGTCGCAGCTGTCGTACCTAATAATCTTCGACCTGAAAACTGCTAGGGGGTCACAACACAAATTTTCATACATATGTGTATTTGAGACTGGATATTTGCAAGTTATGGTGCCATCCCCAGGAAACCGCATCGTGTTGTGCGCTAAATGGAATCACATTATCTTCCTCTTTCATATTTTCCATACTTGAGTCTTTGGAGCAAGCAATCAAGGCGCTGGTAACTGGCATCAGCAACCAACTGCTCGTCACTGAGTAGGTAGGTATGATCATGGCTGAACAACGTACTTACGTTGTTCAGCCATGGGTATGATCTTACACGATGAGTAGCAGCACAGTCGTAATGGGCTTTTTCCAAGTATTCCTGTATGCAAAAGCAATTTCATTTGAGCCTTCAGGTTGCATTCCTTATTCAAATCATGCTGACGTCAGTTATTTGACAAGGTTTTTAACGTTTTTGCCATGTACCATCGTGCGTCCAAAATGTGCCAGATGACATGCCGACTTGATAACATTAACTTAGAAACTTTGTGCATTAGACGATTCCTTCCCATTCATTTTATAAACTTACCGGACTTCTTCCTCTCAGTGAAGTACAAAGTACTACATTCAGCCGATAATGATAAAAAACGTTAAATGAAGATGAGTAGAGCAGCAGTAATGAAGCCACAAGGATATATAATAGGCTAAGGATATATAATAGGCTGATGACAATAAAAAACAACTGTGCTATCATACAACGCAATCACCAACAGCCACTGAAATACAACTGGCTTGTCGAGAGGCACAAGTAGCTTTTAATTTTAATGCATCATAGATGAGCTAGCTCGGTTGCAGTTTTAGAAGGAAGTCCCTGGAATGGCAATTTAGCTTCATCTGCGGACGAAAGTGCCCACTAACCTAAATTGGTAACCGTGACCAGCAAGTACTCTCCAGAAGTCTAGAAAATGTTATTTTGGAAACAACATATGTGAACATTCAGCTAATAAAGCCCATCGGGTGTACTCTAGTGCAGCGTTGCCCAAACATTTTTGCCTATTGTACACTTTTTACCTTCTCCAGCAGTTCCGCAGCCCCCCCCCCCCCCCGGCCGACATGGCTTGTCAAGCTCAGTTTTCTTTAGAACAACCATGCAAATAGTATATCAATTATGAGGGTTGTGACGATATGCTCCTATAAACAGAGAGGTCGGTGATAACTCCAAAACAACAACCGAGAGCTCAAACTTAAAGCTATGACTGTAACACAACCTGCACAAGCAGTTCACTGTTGAGCGTATACTTGATGCAATTTGTTGTTTTGGAGTTATCATCGACTTCTCTGTCAATAAGAGCATACTGTCACAGCCCTAATAATTGTGAAAAGATATGAAATGACTGCACTGCAGGAATGTTCGGTCAATGATTCAAGGTCATTATACAAATCAAAATTATTTATGACAAACTGCTTGAAAATTATAAAAATTACTTTGTTTCATTTTTGTGTGTGTTCTTTGTTTGTTCACGTTCCCTCATGAACTATGGTGGGTACCCCAAGGGTACGCGGACCCCAGTTTGGACAACCCTGCTCTAGCGGGCTCTTTCCCCATCACAACATACATGGGCATCACTCATCCAGGGGCTGACCCTAGTGCCTTCTCCGCCAGGGATGTTGCAGCTGGCCGCAGTTCCTGCTGAGAATGTTAGTTTGATTTAGGTAGGCTCACTATAATTCCCCTTCTGCTCGACGAGGTGGACCGCCGAATGGTGAGAGGCGACCCATCCTATGGGACTCCTATCTGGTCCTGTGTTGGGGCCACAGAAGGGACCCTCCGGACGGGTGTTTCTTACCTTTTGGCATGCCCTCTTTTCTTTTTTCGTCTCTTGGAGATGCTTTGTACCTTTTTCTAAACAGTAGTAGCGCACTGAGCCGACTGAGAAATTCCGGCACGAATGCCGAAATAAAATATTTAGAAACTGATGCGACACAATAAACAGAGTCTCACTGATGGGATTGGGTCGTACGGCGTGGGAGCGGTGGTAAAGCCAGGAATATAATAATATTCAAGTTATAAATGGAAAGACAATATAATGAGATTTAAATATACACTATATTCAGAGTTATGTAAATTCTAATTATGTATGTTATAATATACACTAGAGAAATCTAGTGGCAATCGAGAGAAGCTTTGTATAGTCAGCACCCTTTCGCCTGCTCATGTCTTTCAGTTTCTGCCTCAAGTAGGTTGGTATCGGGGCGAGAATTCTTGTGCCGAGAGGAGAACCTGGAAAGTAACATTAAGACTCGCTAGAATTCAGAGGACATGTGCATCTTAGTGTGTATAGAACGGAACCCGAGAAGCAAAATATATTGCAGAATGAATATGTCTTACGAAATTGAAAGTGAAACTCCAATAATATCGACAGGCAGGTATATAGTCTCAGTTTCTGGAGAGATCTATTAGATGACCAATTCTACAGCAGGTATGTTTCCTTTTGTCAACAACCTATGCAATCGTGCAGTACATTGAATATGAATACACTACCAATTAGGTTTTACTACGCATTCATTACTGGTCACTTAATACGGCCATCGCTAAATACACCACAGATGGCGCTGCATATAGCCTTACTTTTGTAAGTTTCTTCAGTATTGGAAGTATTTAGTTGAGGTGTTTCACTTATTGCATAAGCGTATCCACAGGGCAAGAGCGGATTAGGAGCAGTAAGCTGTGGGAAAACTAGGCCACTTGGCGCATTTTCGCAGCCGTGATAGCTGGAAAAGCAGTTAACTTAAAACATACGCGTACGGGTGAGGTTTGCTTGGGGGGGGGGTGGTAACAGCTGCTTTACCCGAATATCAGACAAATTCACAAGCTGCAAGAATTTCTATAATTTGCTACATACATAGCCCTTTATGAGTGACCGCTATCAAACTACTTCTATATGACCAATCCAGTGGCAAAGTTGAAAAGAAAGTGCATAGCAAAACCAATTTAAAGGATCAGCATTCTTCATCAACTGTGATTAGATGTCAATGCATACATGATGTAATGTGTTTCTCAACGCCAAAGCACTAATACTGCTATACAATGTAAAGAAGGAAAACACATTGAAGGCACTACATAACTCCTGGTACTCAGCATTCAATATTTCTACCTCAGTGAAGAACACGTAGCTATATGCATACGGTATGCAAATAGTATGTAAACTGAGCATCAGTGGTGATGAAAAAGTTATAATAATAATAATAACAGTATGTTAACTGTCAACGTCAGACGAGAGCAGTATTGTTTTAACATGCCTACTGCATTGATGTAGACCTTCCAACTCTTCCGGGCCCTCTTCATTATCTCCCCCTCTCTCCGTTTCATCCCCTTCCCCGATCTCTATTGGACA